>CM021101.1:152679424-152726315 GCA_007115665.2 Sequoiadendron giganteum | reverse complement strand
GAGAGAGAGAGAGAGAGAGAGAGAGAGGGGAGATGGAGAGTGAGAGGGAGATGAATAAAGTGAGGGAGTGGGAGTGGGAGGGTCCAAAGAGAGAGAGATAGGAAGGATGGACAAAGAGGTAGAGAGATAGGTATAGATCTCAAGGAGAGAGAGTGAGAAAGGTATAAATAGAGACAAAGAGAGAATAAAGAGGGAGGGATAGGTCAAGAGCTTAAGGGGAGACACAGTGATATATAAAGAGGTAGAGAAAGGGACAAAGAGATATGATTATTTATGAAGAATTATTCATCTCCTTACTATACAAAATATAAATATTTCATTATTCATCACTTTTTCTAATGTTTCAAGTATTTTGAGATGAGTGTTACGAAAAAATCATTAAAACAATACTTTGCATGTGAAAGTAGTGAGAATTAAATGTTTCAAAAATGAAATATGAAGTTCAAATGATTATAATATTTTTTTTGTACAATATAGAAACATGACCTACTCCATTATGTAGAGCTCCCAATCACCTTTCCAACGCCTATAAAAATTAGAAACTTTGATAAGAAATGCAAAAGTTATGCCCATTTTACTAAAGAGGACTTTTTTGGTCTTCAAAACGGATATTCATTTTAATTTTCAAAATGGATATCCATTTCAAATGGATATCTTTTTTGTTTTTCAAAATGGATATCCATTTCAAATAGATATCCATTTTTTTTGTCAAAAAAATGGGTTCTCGTTTTGAAAAACAAAACAGATATCCATTTTCAAAAACAAAATAGATATCCATTTTGAAAAACAAAACAAATATTAATTTTGAAATGGATATCCGTTTTGGTTTGGTATTAAAAAACCAAAATGGATAGCATACCCAACCCATACAAAAATTCAATTTTTTTTTTCATGATTTCAATGAGTTAAAAACTTGTTTTTTTTCCTCATTCCCACTTTTTGGACCCCCATGATCTTGCACATGTCTTGCAAGGAATTACATTAGCCTATAAATGGATTGTGAAATCACTTAAATGGGATGAACCTTGGAAATTTTTGGTTAGAAATAGCATTCAAGGTGCAGTACCAAGGCAGGCCAAGTCTTGTAGATGTCCACACCTAAGTGACATTGTTATCAGTAAACACCCTATGACCCATGTTGGGTCTCTAGTTTTCAAGAGCTCATGGAAGGCCCAAGAGTTTACCAAACACAATGCCTAGTTTAAGTCTTATAGCATTACCCTTAGCAACTCAATGTGCCAAAGTAATAGTTCTATTTGGTGGAACTTGTAGCATAAGGGGAAGCCCCATACTGATCCGGTGGATATTTTTAGTGAAATTGAAGTGTCTCATTTCTCTCCAGAATTAGCACCATCAGAAAGAGCTCGACATCCTGATTCCAATGCAACTTGAACAGAGCAAAAAGGAGTCCATTTGTACAAGTTATGGCCAGTCAAACCTTGGGTCAAACTGGGATCAGAGGGCATCCAGGAAGCGAAAAAAAATGATGTCGTCAAAAGTTGTCGAAGTTGGCATCATCGCGAAGAGCTCGTCAAGATGATTTTGACGGTGTTCGTTTCGTCGAAATCCGACATCGTATGCTCAAGATATTGGTAGTCAAAGTTCGGTTGACTTGAAGGTACAGATGACGTCACTATGCTGACGTGTCAGTCCGTACAGTACGAAATCCAAGTGGACGAATTCAGACGAAACACGTGGTAGGTGACTCAGATCGTACGGACCAATCATATCATGACATGTGTCTAGCCGTACAGTAAGGGCATCCCAGGTGGCAGTCCAGTCATGGGCTTCGTCATCAGACGTGGCTGCATTGTCAGCAACTCGGTTAGCACTTTCGGTGAATAGGAGTCTGACACGTGTCTCCCAGTCAACAGTACGCATATCCCATGAGCGGCTTCGTCAGCGGACACATCATCCGGAGTGGGCGAATAAGGGGTTTACACGTGTCGATTGTTGAATGTGGTTGAACGTTGGACCAAAAGTTTATTGCAACGGGCCGGGCCGGGCTCGAGCCCGCGATCTCCTCCCAAACCGCCGATCCGTTTTGCCGTTGCACCAGAAGTCTGCGTCAAATATGCAAATAGCCCGGGTTGTTTTCGTTGTTTGAAAATGATGGGCTAAGTGATAAAAGCGAGGCCGGCAGGGTTGGAACCGCCGACCCCGTGGCCACCAAGAATATTAAAAGCCGTTGAGCCACCGAATCGTCCACGTACATATATAGAGGTCGGTTGTTTTTGACATGTGTCTGTGCCCGAATATATAACAAAATGGCTTAATAAGCCATAAACAAGCACAACAACCTAACCATAAATCAAAACCAGAAGCTAATAGAAGACAAATGGGATATTGTACGAGTTGGTAAGGGGGTTATGCCTTTAATTTGGTGGTTAAGCCTTGTTTGGCTTATTTTTATGTATAAAAAGGGGTGTGAGGTGAGAGTGGAGATTAAGTTTTTTTCAGGTGATGAAGTATTGAAACAGGTGATACGAAGAGAGGTGCTGGAGATTTTTCAAGCCATTTTTGTACATTGGAGTATTGTTATGCTGCCGAAGTGCTAGAAGAAATGGTCTTGGTGCAATTTTGTAATTGATTTGGAGATTAATCGGATCAGTCTCTCTATTGGAGTGGACCCGGAGACGTAGTCACGTTTGTGGCGAACTCCGTAATCAAACGCTGTTTGCATCTCTTTCTCCATTCTTTTCTCTCATTCTGTTGTTATCACCTTGTCATTTTAATTATTTCCATAAGTTAATTTTGATGTTATTAACTTGGAATAATCATTGTAAAAGTTAAGCATTCAATCTGCAATTTAGTCTAGATCCTATACGGATCAAGTGGTATCAGAGCTCAGTTGACTATTATTGCAGTTGTTTTTTTGAATGCTAATGAGATCCAGGATTCAGAAGGGTGAAGGCAAGCTTGAAGACTTTGATCCTGAGATCGGGAAGCATAGAAAATTTCTGAAGATGTCTGTGTCTGGGATGGAGGTTCCTGATGAGATCAGTGAACAGGAATTCCGAAGAGCATTCCTCGAGATGAAGGCTAAGGTGGACATTCTTTTTCAAGAGAGACAAGAACGGAAGGAACGTGAAGGAGGTTCGTCGAAGAAAGATGTTCGTGAAGACAAGAAAGAGAAACATCATGGAGATGGTGACAAGCAACCAGATCCACCCTCCTCTTCTTCTCCTCCCTCTTCTCCTTCTTCTCCATCTTCTCCTCATTCTATTTCTTCTAATCCTTTCAAGAGTGGGTATAAGCCTAAAATTAAGTTGGATGTAAAATTTGATTTACCTAAGTATTGTGGTGAACTTAATGCTGAAAAATTGGATGATTGGATTCAGCAAGTAGAAGTCTATTGTAGAGTCCAGAACCTATTAGATGATGTTGATAGGATCCAATTAGCTACTCTTCGGTTAGGAGGTACAACTTTAACCTAGTGGGAGAGTAAGACTAAGGCAGAAATTTCACAGCATGGTAGAGTCAATTTAACTTGGGCAGAATTTATTAATGCTCTTAAAAAGCAATTTTATCCCTTGGGTCATATGCAACAGTTAATGATGGACTGGCAAATGTTTAGGCAAGGGAAAGGTCAATCTGTTCAGGAGTACACCCATGAATTTAGAAAAAGGGCTATTGGATTGAATGTTCCTTTGTACACCCAGGACACTTTGTTGAAGTACATAGGAGGTCTACATTCCTATCTTAGGCATTCTATTTTGGTTTTGAATCCTAACAACTTGGATGAAGTTTGTGTTCAAGCTACCCACTTAGAGTCAAGGGGTAAAGGATCTTTCATTGATAAGTTTGATAATGATGTAAAGAAATCTTCTAAGAATGCAGAGACAGGGAAAGGAAAGAAGACAGCTACAGTTAAGAAGGATGATAAACTTTCTTGCTCTCATTGTGACAAGAAAGGTCATGATGAAGAACATTGTTGGCAGTTGCATCCAGAACTGAAGCCTAAGTGGGCTCAGAGACAGAATCAGAAACAGAAGGGTAAGGAGAAAGCCACGAATGTTGTTATGGATCTTGGTTCCTATTCAGATGATGAAACTAAGATAACAGCTATGGGTTTGAAAGGTAAAGCTCCTAATTCCAATGTTTCCTTTGATAGTTGTGCTTCTACTTCTAAAGTTAATGATGTCTCTGAAGATGTGAAAAGGAATGAGCTTTTTCATTTAAGGGTTGTTGCTAAGAACAGTAAAATCGATGCACTCATAGATAGTGGTTCTCAAGTTAATCTGATTTCAGAAAGTGTTGTAAAGAACTTGGGATTGAAAACTACATTGCATAAGAAACCTTATCCACTAGGCTGGATTTGTGAAAATGATAAGTTGCAAGTAACAAGACAATGCACCTTAAGATTCACAATCACTAGTAAGTTTGTGGATGAAGTACAGTTTGATGTGGTTCCACTGGATATCTGTGGGATAGTGCTTGGTAGCCCTTATTTATATGACAGAAAAGCTATATTCTACAGGGAACAAAATCATTATCACTTGTTTAAAGATGGCATTCAGTATATTGTACATTCTCACAGGATTAAGACTAATCATTCTTTTGAAAACACAGGGCAGTTAAAGAAGGTAATTAATGCAAGTAAAGAGTTAACTCTTATGTCTGTCAGTACAAGTGGTTCTAAACTTGAACTTGGAGTAGCTAACCAGGGTCAGATGTTACAGGATGCACCCGCAGTACAGCATGAGGGAATGATGATTGAAAGCATTGATAGTTCCTTGGGTAAAAATGTGCATGTTGTAAAGGATCGATATGTTGTTGACTTATTCTCTTTCATTTCTGCATTATTGTTCAGCTTGATGCTAGTCAATTTTTGTTGGTTAGTGGCTACGACATTTGATGTAGATGCTTATGGAAGTGATAGAATAATGTTTATGTTCAACAATATTGCTGCAGTCTTCATTATGCTTGTGAGCCAGGTTTTCAAATTTACAGAGGATACAGGACAAGTGGGGAGGCCAATTCCTCACTTAATGTCAGAGTAAATGTCACTTTTGGAGGTCCAAAAGGTCTTCAGTGGGGAGGCCTGATCCGGTGGATATTTTTAGTGAAAATTGAAGTGTCTCATTTCTCTCTAGAATCAGCACCATCAGAAAGAGCTCGACGTCCTGATTCCAACGCAACTTGAATGGAGCGAAAAGGAGTCCGTTTGTGCAAGTTATAGCCAGTCAAACCTTGGGTCAAACTAGGATCAGGGGGTGTCCAAAAAGCGAAAAAAATGATGTCATCAAAAGTTGTCAAAGTTGGTGTCATCGCAAAGAGCTCGTCAAGACGATTCTGACGGCGTTCGTTTCGTCAAAATCCGACATCGTATGCTCAAGATACAGCTAGTCAAAGTTTCAGGTTGACTTGGTGGACTTGAAGGTACAGTGATGACGTCATCATCTGTACAGATGACATCAGCATGCGGTACGAAATCCGAAATAGACCAATCAAAAATTGACACGTGGCACTCCGTACAGTCCGTACATGTCGATGTGGCACGATGATGTGGCAGGTGACGTCAGCAAGGTCAGCAAATCATGCATTGACATGTGCCATTCGTAATCCAGTCAGCAAATACGTGGCAGGAACAGTTAGCATCCGAGTTGGCAGGACGTCATCGGACGTGGCGGCATTGTCGGCAACACAGTCAGCACCTGGTCGGCATACACGTCGGATTGTTGGGTGAATTAAAGGATGACACGTGTCCTCTTATCGGCGGATGGGTTTGTTAAATAGACTGGTAAAATTGTTGGACGGGTTTGAACCCGCAACCTCCGCTGTGTGAGTCAGGTCATTAGCCGTTGCACCCGCGGCCGGTGCTTTCACTATACTTGGATAGCGGTTTTCTTTTATGTTGGGTATTAGTTTGAAAACGGCCGGCAGAGGTTGGAACCCCCGACCTCGCAGCGAGTAAAATGAATGTTCACCGATAGACCACCAACGGCTCCTAGGATATAATGGGAGTTCATTTAGTTTTGTTAATGTTTTGTTGGCCGAGCCTTAACCAAAAGGCATTTTAAGCCATAATCCAACAAAAACCCACTTAAAACTCTCAACAAAAAGAATTATAAAAATACAAATAATCCCTGTACGAGTTGGTAAGGGAGTTAGACATTTAATTTGGTGGTTAAGCCTTATTTGGCTTATTTTTATGTATAAAAAGGGGTGTGAGGTGAGAGTTGAGTTATGTTTTTTTTTCAGGTGATGAAGTATTGAAACAGGTGATACGAAGAGAGGTGCTGGAGATTTTTCAAGCCATTTTTGTACATTGGAGTATTGTTATGCTGCCGAAGTGCTAGAAGAAATGGTCTTGGTGCAATTTTGTAATTGATTTGGAGATTAATCGGATCGGTCTCTCTATTGGAGTGGACCCGGAGACGTAGTCACATTTGTGGCGAACTCCGTAATCAAACGCTGTTTGCATCTCTTTCTCCATTCTTTTCTCTCATTCTGTTGTTATCACCTTGTCATTTTAATTATTTCCATAAGTTAATTTTGATGTTATTAACTTGGAATAATCATTGTAAAAGTTAAGCATTCAATCTGCAATTTAGTCTAGATCCTATACAGATCACATACTCTCCTTTAGGGTTGCTCTACTAAAAAGTTGAATTAATGTGGGATCAAGGTCTTTAGTGATTTTTTAGAGGGTGGGAAGATTAACAGTTAGGAAGCCTTGATGACTAAGTTAGGCCTCCCCCCATCTAGTGCAAGGACTCACTCCACCCTGGTAGAAGCATGCAAAGAGGCCAAACTCTTGTTGAATGTTGACAACAAGGGGGATCTAGTCAGTAACCTTATGTGGAAGGATGGGGGAGCTCTGGTCATTCTCCAGACTAAGAAAATCTATAAGGACTTGGTCAATAATAATGTTTTCTTTAGTTACTTAAACCAATGCTAGAGTGTCTCTCTAGCTAATAAAAAATGGATGAAATTGTTTTCTAAAGTTTGGCACAACACTTTCAAGCCTAAGAAGGCTTGCTTTAAGTGGCTCATTCTCCTTCAAATAATTCCCTTCAAGTCTAATATGAATGATATTGATATTTTTAGCTTATTTCGTACCCAAGAATATATTATGCATATCTTATTTGACTGTTTTTATGCTACAAAAAAATGAAATTTATTTTGTTGTGATTTGAACATTTGGGATAATGAAAATAAAGTTTAATTGGAAGCATGTTCTATTGTGTTATTTTATAATGAGAGAATAAATTAATATATTTTGGAATTTTTTATCTAATAAAATTATGTGGCACATTTGGAAAGTAAGAAATGATGACAAGTTTAAGGGTTGCAAGAGGGTACTTATCGAGTCAACAAAAAGAGTCTCATTTCTCTTTGTTGCATTGCAAGTTTCACTCCATATTGAGGTATCCTTGGATAAATTTTTGAATCTTTGTGGGGATGGGGCAATGAAAATTAACAAAGAGGATGTAAGATGTGGCCATGTATGATGCTTCAACAATAGAGAAATCAAAATATTCATAAGAGCTTTCAATATGTTCCAAAGGGATTTCAACAATGGTACAAAGGATGGGAGGCAAGCAAGGCATAGGGAACCCTATCATCATGCGTAGTAGGAGGGTGATGCCTTCTATGTCATTGGACCTATGAGAGATGAGAGACGAGACTACTGGAGGGGACATCAAGGGGAGGATGTGGCCAACAACAATGTGCCCAACTAGGACAAGCAATCGTGATGCAAAATAATGGTTATTTTATAGTATATATTGTTTAGCATGTGGGTGTTTTATATATATGCTCATAAGACCTCTTATATATTACAGATCCAGATGTAAAGTTGTTAAAACTATTCGCCTACCTTTTCACAATTTTTGCTTTTTTGTAGCAAACTGATCTAATATTTTCCAAATCTGAATGCATATGATTATCAATTTGAAAAAAAATATTTTATTAAAATTAATATATAAGTCTATCAAATTTATGATATAAAAAATTTGTAATATTTAAAAAAAATTACCTTACAAAATAATATAAATGTATTAGAAATAAAACTAGTACGATATCTAATGTACATATATTTAGAGGATTCCAAGAAATGTTCTTGATGTTTGATATTCATAGTATAAATATTCTTAAACACAGTTTTTATCTATATGTATGTATATGTGTGTGTATATATATATTATTTCACATTAAATATCATTTTTTTTAATGAAATATTAATATTTAATTTTTAAATTAACGGGTCAAATTTGAGGTAAAATATAAGAACATTTGTTGACACTTAGAAAAACACATTGTACTACTTGTCACCACTATAGAACAACTCTTGATGTAATAAAAGGTAAGAAATTTTCTAATACACTCATATCATTACATGGGATGTCTTGTTATCTCTTAATTTAATAAAATAATTGATATATTTATTTTAATTTTATTAATCGTCATTTTTTCATTTTAGTTAATTTTTTATTTATTTACTTAAAATTTATTCGTTCACTTTATAATCATTTTATTTATATATGACTTATTTTAAAATTAAAAATTTTAAGTGTATATAATTTATATTTAATTATTTACGTTGAAACAACGTTAAAAAGTGAAAGCAACTAAGTCTGTGTCAGTCTCCTTGGGAATATAAACTAATCATTTAGCTGAAGCTATTGGAGCCTACTAGGTCTTTATTTTTGCAAGAAGGATGAACTTTAAATTTTTTTGGATTGAGGGCGACTCTTAAAATATCATTGACTGCCTACTTGGCATATTCCCCCATCATGGACTATAAAATATTGGATTGATGAAGCCAGGGCCACTTTATCCAGTTTCAATAAAGTTAAAATTTCCCATATCTATAGGGAAGTGAATTGTGTGGCAAACTACTTTGCCAATGAGGGAATAAAGCATAATAGATAGGTGACATGGCATAATTACAAAGATTTGGATGTTGACATCAGACCTTTAATCAACTATGATTTCACTCATGGGAGAGAAACCGCATTTAAAGATGATTAATAAGAAACATGCCAAGTACCGAGATATCATTAGATATGTTGGAAAAATAGTAATAAATGTGACAGATGGGAAGAGCTTACATATTTTGTGGGTGCTTTGGTTTTTTTGTGGGCTCCTTAGTCTATATTTTCATGGTGTGAGCTATTAGAACAGGGGATTTGCGACCATGGGAGGAAGCAAGAAAAGAGTTGAGCCGAAAACTTGCATGAAGAACAAAAATAATTCCAAGGTCTGGAAGAAGATTGAGAAGGGAGGGCTTCAAACTTTCATTGAAAGACTTCATGGACCTGACCCCAGGGTCATTGATTATTTTAGAAAACATCTAAATAATGGGGAGATTATTCTCTCTAGGAGGAAGGCGACAGTGGATGAGGAGCTCATTGGAGAAGTTACTGGTATCTCTACTGAAGGTGTGAAATTATATTATGACAGAAAGTTCTCACTCAAAGCTGTTATTAGCTTCTCGAAATCGGAGGAGGAAAAAAAGAAGTTGGTCAAAGTCTCCAATAGCTACTTCAATGCGGGGAGGATCAAGAAAATTTGGAGGGAGGTGTTCAGGGTGTTAAGGGTTGTAATGGAATATATTACGTTGGATGGAAGATTTACTAGAGTCTATGGGTACCATTTTGTTCTACTCAATCATTTTAGACATAAGGTAAGGGTTTCTTTCCCCTATTACTTGCTTTTCTCATTGAATAATAGTATTGAGGAGTTTAGAAGAAATCCTAAATATAATCCGGTATTGCATGTCGGCCTTATTCGGCTCATTCATGAGCACTTTAAAAATATGTCAGTTGTTTCTAATCCTATTATGACCTCGGCCTCAGAGGGTTATGATACAGAGTCTAGATTGTCAAAGGATAATGAGGGTTCGAACCCGAGAAGGGTTGAGGAGGTTACTCCCCCTCCCAACAAGAAAAGGAAGAATGCCCCTCTTGCTAAGCCCTCAAATGAAAAACTAGCCCTTTGAATTCTCCTCTTGGTACGTCTCAAGCAGAGGATTAGAAGAGGGCTGAGCCCCTTGTGGAAAAATAGGTGTCCTATTCAGGGGACTCTCCGGATGAAGACAATGTTGAACCAAACGACAAGGATAATTCCTTTTCCTCTTTCCATTCTACTGACAGAGAAAAAAGATCCATTTCCCCCAAGGACCTGAATCCTGAAGACCCTATTTTAAAACCGGATAGGGATTTTCATGGTGATATTCTAAATTTGGCCAAAAATGGAGCGGTTGTTCTTTTCAAAATTCTGAAATGGGATTTTCATGAGAAAAAGGATCTGAATCTCAAAAATAGGGCTATCACTAGTAAATTGGATATTTTGGAAGCTAAAGTGGCTGTGAAGAATTCGGCTGAGGCCTTATGAATAGCAGAAGAGAAGATGGCCATGGTAGAATTCCTTCAAAGAGAGGTTGGGCTTCTCATTATGGATCTTGATGCCGAGAAGAACAAAAACAAGTTGGAGAAGTCTGGCCCTTCAAAGAGAACTAGAGCCAACATGAAGAAAAAAATGTATTTGATGCCTCTGGAGACCCAGGACCTAAGATGGTGGCCGAGGATTTGAACAACCTGGAAGCAGAAGCTGAGACTTTAAAGTCTTTGGGTTAATTTTAGTTGTGTTTTTTGTTGCTGTTGGTTTTTTGTTGTCTTTTTGCCTGGTTTTTCCTGGTGGCTGCTATTCTTTTATGGTGCTCTCTGTCGTGCAACCTTTCTGTCCCCAGGTACTTTAATGTTCTTTTCTATTATGGATTGTAAACTTTGTGGTTTCAAACCCGGTTTTTCCTCAATAAAAAACTATTCTATGTCAATAAAAACTCAGCAAATTTATTCACCTTGATTAACTTTTTTTTATTTGAAGAACTTTTTCTATTTACTTAAGAGTTGTTTTATTTTTCTTTAAGACTATTTAAGAATTAATATTTGTAGTTTACTAAGTAGGTTTTATTATTGCATCAATAAAATAATAAATTATACATAAATATATAATATTATTTATGCTTTTATAAAAAAAAAACAAAATAAAACACATAATAATTAAAGTAGTAATTTTTATTTTTTAAATTGTTATGTAATATGAAGTGTTTAATAAAATAATATAAGGGTACAGTCCCATGAAGGGGGGCTTCCTTAAAAATCTCAATGTATGTTGCTTAGCTTTTTTAGGAAACTTTTAAAGTTCTTGGTCCCATGGATTTAATCTTACAATTCTACTTAGAATTTTAAGCTCCAAAATTTAAGGAATGAATTGTAGTGCTTTTATAAAAATTAATTAATAAATAAAAATTCTCTCATTTTTATCTTCTAATAATTTCTTTAAATTTTAGATGAAAGACAAGTGGCATAAAAAACTCCTAAGTTGTAGGGGAAATTTCTAGCTCCACCCCAATTTCACCAGCTAAAAGATTCATCTCTAAAAGGTAGGGGCTCCTATGCCTCCATAATCAACTTTATTTATTTATTTTACTATATAATCAACTTTATTAATAATTTACTTCGGGTTCAATATTGTTTTAATAAAAAAAGAATGTGCACCTTCAATGTGATATATTTGACAATTTATATATATATATACACTTGAGATATTTATCTATTAGTGAGAGGATCTAGTGGTATGGTATTTTAGCTTTGGGCCTAACGTTATATGTGATTATTTAAAAAAATTTCCTTCTTTTTAGAGAGGCTTAATTCTTAAGACCTTTATTTGTAATTAGGGTTTCGGGTCTAAATCATTATATGTGATGTTATAGTAGCATTTTGTTGACATGTTTTGAAAATATCTTGGGAGTTGTGCATTAAGTCATTCTTTATATATGTGTCCACGTGGCATCACAAGGTTTGTTTCACAACTACCAATATAATGCTATAAAAAAATATTTAACCATAATTCAACCCTAACAACACATATATTTAAGGAAAACAATACCTATAAATTAGGGCAAGATAGGACAGTACAACACCTATAAATTAAGGCAAGAGGGAAGAAACAATACATATATTTAGGACAAGATAAGCAAGTAGAGGAGATTCATTTGTGCGCCTTCCATCACAAGGATCAAATATACTCTATAGAAATTATAATGGATACTAAGTCTATGGGCGTTATTGAGAATGAAGATGCAGGTTTAGAAAGATCTACATTACTGTTTGACTATAAGGAGAAAGGAAAGAGTATTGTAGGCAATGATGAGGAATCAGTTTGGTTTGAATGTTCTGATCATATAGTGGAGAAGATATTTTCGACACTACTGGTGGAGTTCAGTTCTCGATTGTACATTGTGTGTAAAGAATGGAATAAGCTCTTATCCTCCAACAGATTTATGTCTCTACTGTTGGAGAGAGATTCGTGGATTCTCCTATGTAGTGACTCGCATGTTGTGGCCTACTGTTTTCTCACTCAATCATGGAAGGCTATTTCCCTTTCTTTCCTTCCAAGCCCAACAACTGAAAATATCTCACAAGGGTATAAAAAAAAATGTTCTGAATCAGGTGCATGCCTACTCTTGATCGAAATTGTAGAGCCTCGGAAAATATATGTAATCTGTCATCCACTTACAAGCACGTACAGAGAGATTCTCGCAGTCATAGCAGATCATTCAAGTGTATTGGCAATAATGGACAACAGAGAGTCCTACAAAATTGTGGGTCTGTCGAAGGAAGAAAAGCCCCGTTACATACAAATATACCATTGCTTTGAAATGTCATGGCAGATTGAAGTTGAGTTGCCTCTGCTCGAAAAGGGTTTTAGTGCTTCATTTATTCGTTCTGCTAAGGGTCTCTGTGCGTCATTCGAGATGGAATTTCTGATTTGGGACATGGAAGCTAAGCGGATGCAATTAGTGTCTCATCCAAAGGAGATTCTATTATTTTTGCAGGATACTTTGGTAAATTCAGTGACCTATAACCTAGTTGTATGTGGGTCGTCGATCCTGTTTGTGGCAAGATATATAAAGATGGACCTAGCCTTTGGCAGATTGGACTCTCACGTGATTGTGTGGGAATTGTTTCGGGAGGAGGAGAGGTCTGTTGGAAATAATTCCAACTTGATCATTTTTCGCAGCATTGACTTTTGACCCTCGCATTTGGGCCGTTTACCGCTATACTGCGGCCTCCTTGTTTACCCCGTGCGGTACCGCGGTTTAACCGCTTTCTGTTTGATTTGAGCCAGTTTGTTCGGGTCCTCGTGGTTATCGCGGTCTGGCTGGCCTTCCCTCGCGGTAGCGCGGTGTCGGTGCCTAGCGGTTTCGTAATCGTTCCCTGGCAATTACCGCGGCCACCGCAGTCAGTTATTTAACCGTGGCGGTAGCGTGGTAAGCCTGCCCCTCCGACTGCTAGTGGTTATCGCGGCCACCGTGGCTAGAGATTTAACCGCGGCGGTAGCACGGTAAACCATTTGTCGTTGCCATCGCCCAGACCATAGCAGTTTACCGCGGCCACCGCGATCTAATATTTAACCGTGGCGGTAGTGCGGTAGTCAACCAAAGCTTGACCAGTTTGACTTCACTGACGGTGGTGAGTGCACTCCATGGAGGATTGAAAGGATAGGTTGTCTTAATATGATTGGACGACCGATTTATTATGTTAGGTGTTCGCCAGCTTGGGAATACGTTGATCTATCAATTTCTCTCGTACATGTGATGTTGTCGACTGATAGAAATATTATATATATGTGTATGATCTCGTGATGAGACATGGTGAAGATAGAGAAGATGGCGAAGTACGGAAGACATGGATAAAGAGATGGAGAGAGAGAGAGATAGAGGAGAGAGAGGACTGTGAAGGGAGAAAATGCTCCCAAGAGCAGAGAGTGAAAATAGATGATAACTGAGGATGAAAATATGAGGAGTCGAAGCTCTGTTGTTGTAGAAATGTATTTCTAAGAATGAATAGAATATAAAATTCTGGGTTTGTGCATGTGTTTGAGTTTCATAACTTAAGTGTTTTAATGTTAAATGAATGTGTCTGTTCTTGCATGCCTCCTCTCCTGTTAGTTTCAGTTGTTTATCTTTTCCCACAAAGTGGTATCAGAGCATTAGTTGCAGAGTGTTGTTTTAGTGTTATCTTTTCCCACAAAGTGGTATTAGAGCTTAGTTGGTCAATTTGACTGGGAGTAGAGATGTGTGGTAAAGTTGTGTGAAGAAATCATTGTCTAGGACTTGTTTGTGTGCAAAAATATGAGAAGATTTATCTGGGTATTAGAGATTTTGTGAAGAAAGTTAAGAAGGTAATAGGTTTTAAATGAAAATGCAGCCACAAGTGCTCTGTCTATAAGGAAAAGTTGTTTGTGTTAAGAAATAGTTGTCATTTGAGTAAGAATCCATTCCTAGAGAGGAAGATATGAGAAAAGGTTGAAGTCAGTTTAGTTGTCAAGGAGATTTAGTGTGCTTGAATGCTTGAAAGTGTATTGCTGAGAAAAGCTAGAAGTGTTGTATTTTGAAGAGAGAATAGAGATCACTGACAACAGAGAAGCTGAGAAGAAGCCCACAAGCAGAAGAAGGAACTGAATAGAACACCAGTTGTTTGAACAAACAAAGAGTTGTAGACCCTGTTGCAGAAAAGAAGAAAAATAGAGGCTGAAGAAGACTAGAGACACATGAAGCTGCTATATCCCTGGAACAAGTTCAAAAGAGGTAAGTTGAAATTTTCTTTACAAATGGGGAAAGTAGGGAAAAGAGTCAAGAAAGAGAATGAAAACCTTTCATCTGCAAAAGATGTTTTAGAAGAAGAGTTAATATTGCTTAGAGATGAATTGGGTATTGTTAAAAAGAACAATGGGACTTATTTTGAGAAAATAAAAGAGCAGTCTAAAGAGAAATGTTTGTTGTTAGAAGAGAATGATGATTTAAAAAAGGAACTAAGAAGGGTTAAGGCTAGAAACGTAGAACTAGAAGAAAGGCTGAAGTCCTTTGAAGAGATTAAGAAGAGAAATGAGGAGGTTGAACAGAAAATGAAGTTGTTTGATGAAATAGAGAAAAAGAATGAAGATTTGGGAACACTCTTGAAAAGGGTAGAAGAGAAAAATTGTTTACTGTTGAAAGAAATCACAGACTTGAAAGAAGAAAATGATAAATTAAGTGCATGTAATAAAATTGTGGAAACAAAATTTTCAGTTTGTAATGCCTCATGTGATACAATAGATTTGTGTTTTTCATTTGAAAAATTTGTTTCTATTGAAAATGTCTAGATGAACATGTGGATGAATATGCAAATATGGCTAAATGTGATAAAGTGTTAGACTCTGCAAAAGACGTTGTTTGCTGTGAAGAGAATCCAGCGTTGAAAATCATGAAAAGAATGGGTTACATAGGACAAGGTCTTGGTAAACATGAACAAGGGAGAAGAGAGCCTATTGAGATAGTAATGAGGCCCAAGAATGAAGGTCTCGGATATGATTCAGGAAAAGGAAATGCTGCTACAAGTGCAGGTAAGTTTGATAAAGAGATGGAGAGAGAGAGAGATAGAGGAGAGATAGGACTGTGAAGAGAGAAAATGCTTCCAAGAGCAGAGAGTGAAAATATATGATAACTGAGAATGAAAATATGAAGAGCCGAAGCTCTGTTGTTGTAGAAATGTATTTCTGAGAATGAATAGAATATAAAATTCTAGGTTTGTGCATGTGTTTGAGTTTCATAACTTAAGTGTTTTAATGTTAAATGACTGTGTCTGTTCTTGCATGCCTCCTCTCCTGTTAGTTTCAATTGTTTATCTTTTCCCACAAAGTGGTATCAGAGCATTAGTTGCAGAGTGTTGTTTTAGTGTTATCTTTTACCACAAGGTTGATATGGTGTTCGAAGGAGATGACAAGAATGCCTCCTAATATGTGTTGTAAATTTGTAGAGCAACCCGATTTCGAGAGCCAAATCGTAGGGGCTGAGAATTATTTGTTGTGCATCACAACTGAGCATAGTAAGACCAAGTTGTTCGTCTATAGTTTGCGTGACAAGTGTTGGAGTCAGATCAGGCTTCCTTAGCATGTCAAAGATACTAGGTGTAATTCAGTCTGGGGTTTTCAACCTAAGGTAGGTATGAAGGTATAGATTTCATCTTAGAGATGGAGGCAATTTTTACATTCTGTCTTTGGTTTCCAATATAAGTTAGGTATGAAGATACATATTTCATCTAAGAGATGAGAGAATTTTCATGATTTCATAATTGCTGATATTTAATAAATATGTTTTTTTCAATTTTCCACTTTAAAGAAGCACACAGTTTTCCAGAATTAGTTTTTGTTGCTAATTTCCCACTGTAGTTTTTCAAGATTAATTTGTTGTTACTCATTTTCCATTCCAAATGTCTTTCTCCCTCGTCCATTCAAAACGTTTTCTTTCTTAAATATTCCTTTTGAATATTACATTGCTTTTTAAAGTGCTATATCTAACATTTGCTTATGACAATAATCTCCACTGAACTGTCTTCCTAGTTTGTGGATAAAATTCATATACCTATTATAAGTAGATTAGTGTTGCATGAAAAGGTAGATTAGTGTGTTACTCAACCAAGGATGAGTTCCAGCAAGACCCATGTTTGTTAGATTTTTGAAAACAGTTAATTCCATATTTACAAAAGCTTTAAAACGTCACTGTTACAGTAATTTACATGATCTGAAATGCACTAGGGAATATCATCTTGAACTTCATTTTACAATGTAGAGATAATCACTGTATTTAGTGAAGCGTCTTTTTAAAACATATATTTACCATCAAAACTCTTATTTAATTTCAAAAAAATAGTTTTAATTTTAAGTTTTGTTGGATGTAAATGTGATAAATTTTTAAAAATGAGATAGGAATCATATTCTAAACAATTTTTAACATTAAATAGACAGAATCTTCAATTCTTAATAATAATTAAATAGATATATACCTATATTAACTGGTAAGTTAATAAGGTTATTGGCTAACCAAAAAGAGGTCATGGATTCAAATCAAAGCATCTAAACTTTATTAAGATTGGAGAAGAGGTCATGGATTCAAATCAAAGCATTTGAACTTTGCACTTTGCACTTGCACAGGTAAGTTATTAAGGTTATTGGCTAATCAAGAGAACGTTGACTAAAACATACTCACAATACAATTTTTTCTTGGGAATGTTCTTTTATAACTTTTTATAAATCAAAAGAGGCTTCAAACTAAGTCATCTAAGCATTATTCTCTCCAAAAAAAGAGTAGTCAAGCAAGAGTTTAACGAGTTTAATGAATTTACTTATCGAATAAATTCCGAGTTCTTATTTTCTTATGAATCTACCTTATGCTTAATCACTGAAGTGGGTCTTTGGAAATAGTTTAACTATGTAGCATAGCAAGCATTTAACTTATTTCATTTATACAAATATTTAAAGGCTTATCTCAAATGTTTCCAATGAAAGTGTTTGTACAATTGCTTCTAACTCTTGATTATCGGTGGTGCACTTTCTCTTTACTTCATTGATCTCTTCACTATTATATGTTATGAGCAGAGCCTTCTGGCTAATCATTGCTTCGAGAAATATGCCTGGTAAATTACTTTACTAACTGGAGAAGAGAATTTCAAACAGAAATATTTATATAGTTGCACTGGGTTCTGTTGTTTTGTTTCGTATAACTTGATCTATTTAAAGTATATGGTAGGTTCATATGATTTTCTATTTGTTACTGATGAAAATTTATGTAAAAATGGAAAGAAAAATTATTTGGAAGTGTTTGTTTAGTATTAGATTTATAAGAATAATAAATTCAATTTTTTTCTTATTTTGTATTTGCAATTGAATCGTAAATATAGTTGGACTGGGTTGTGTTGTTTTGTATCCTATAACTTGATCTATTTAAAGTATATGCTAGATTTATGTGATTTTTCATATGTTACTGATAAAAAATTATGTGAAAAATGGAGAGAGAAATCGTTTGGAAGTGTTTGTTTTATATTAGATTTATAAGAGTAATAAATTCAAAATATCTATTATTTCGTATTTACAATTGAATCTGAAATATTTTTAAATCAGTCTTTTATCTGTGTTTCACTTTACTCTTATCCAAATGTATAAAATAGATTTTATTGTCTTCCTATAAATACATTTCTAAAACCTGCAACAACAGCATTTTTCATCAATATATAAAGATTTCAGAGTATTTGACAAATTAAATTATGATATATCTTATGTACATTTAATATTATATTTTATTTCAATTGAGAAAATCTAAATGAAGCTGATTTTACTATTATATATGATAAACAACCCTGAAACAGAGGGTCCTATCTATGGTTGCTAATCAGAAATTTTGACTCTTCAACAGAAGTTTAGGGTTAAACTAACTTTAACTTATATGCAGTTTATTATTTTACATAATTGTACAAATGAAGAGCTTGTAAACAGGTGAGAAATTACAAATTCATATCAGAAATGGATAGAATATATAAATTTGATAACCTAAATATTCCAAAAACTTGTGTGTATGTAGAAGATGTTCCTGCGTCTAATCTGAATGCTTTCGAATATAAATCTTTGATATTTTATATCTAAATGTTCTACATCTAACCCTAGCAAAATTGTGTGAATACACAAGGTAATACACCCACATCAAAGAAAATGATCAAACCCTATCAATATTGCTTCTCGTGACCCTTGAGTGTCTAAATCTAGTTTTATCATTTCTGCGTTCAAAATAGAATGATACAATTGAATCTGCTAAGGGATTCTCATCAACCTGATTCAGGATCTAAGGTCATATTACCCTGCAACAACGTCTAATTAGCTGCCATGGCCATGGTTATTCTGAATTACACTCAGAATGCAGATTCTATCTATAATAATCATGTATTTGTAAAGGGGATTAAATCACCTGAATTCATTGACAACACAAATGGAAATGCAAGGATTTGTGAAGGGGATTAAATCACCTGAATTCATTGACAGAACAAATGGAAATGCAAGGATTTTTTAATGAGGATACTATCGTGGAGAACTGTCAAAGTAACAACCACCATACGCAAGATGATTGTGCTGAGAAGTGTTTCCATGCTTAACTTGGGGTTACAGTATTAAAATAATCGGATATTCTATGCTCAGGGTTTTAAAGCTTATAGTTGCTTTAATATTTGAAACCCTCGCATAAGGATGGAGAATTTATTTTACACAATTAAATATTTAGCATTGTTGAGCGGTGGTTGCTTAGAAGTTTGGTGCAGCTGGTATTGATTTTGCAGCAGAGACTAAGGGATTTCTTTTCTCTCGTAGAAGGTGTAAATTAGCAATGGCATCTTGGTGTATAGTGGGTACATTGAAGAGGTGTGGAAGGGCAATTTGGGAAAAAAAAGGTATATTTTTTGGATGTATTTGTGGACTACATGAGGTCAATTTTGGCATAGAAGGAAAATATGGAGTACTTGGACCCTTTTTTGTCTTAAGTGTTGTTGTGGATAGCACATCATGTAAAATTGTTCAAGTGGAATGTCAAATTTTCTTTCTCTTCTTGGCAGTTTCATAATCACATATAGGAATACCTCCAATCTACATGATTTCACCTTAGTCAAAGAAGATTGATCTTGAGATATTACATATTCATCTATATCACAATGAGTATCTTATGTTAATTTGGTGTCTATTGAATCAATGGCATCAACATTACTCCTATGGACTTCTATTGTTTCATTGAGCATCTTGTTGCTAATTTTTTTTTCCTATAATGGGAATCATATTTCCCATGCAGGCCTTTGCTTAGGATGATGAAACCCTAGATTTACAAGGCCTTTTATCATTCAAAAATTCCATATCTAGAGATTTCATGAATTCTTTGTTTGCTTGTTGCAATTGGCCTAGCATATTCTGCAATTCGGTAAACAACGTTGTTTCTATTACATTTGTCAACAAGAAGCTGGAAGGAGTCATTTCCGCTGCCATTGCAAATATCTCACCAAGTTGCAATCGAGTCATCAAATGTGTGGAAGATTTCCTTCAAATTGGAAGAGGGCTTGTTTATGGTTATTGGTCATGTCCTTTGGCTTGTCTACTGCACCTATCAACGTCATGTGAATGATGAATGAAATACTTGGACTTTAAGTAATTCCATTTATTTAACTTAATTAAACTACCTTTCCTCCTTGTTATGATTTATTTTAAACTTAGCCATCTTCATCACCCTTTAAATTAGGAATACTACTATTTTTTTTTTATATAGTATTATGTTTTCTTAATCACCTTTGAATTTGACATGAATGATTTAAGTGATAGCCACTTTAGCAACTTTTTTTTCCCTGAATTTCCTCATTCTACAATGGCAATAACTACTTAGATTTTTCTTTGTTTTGGTTTTGTTAACATAGGGTACCATTCAAGACTAGTTCTATCAATTACTAAATTGCAACACAACTTATCTTCAATGCATTTTTCTGACACTGCCCCTGCCATTGGAAATCTCAAATCTAAATTTTTTGGACTTGGATACAAATTCCTTTCATAGGAAAATTCCTCCCCAGCTTACCTATTTAGGGAAATTATCTGGTCTAGAGTATTTGGACTTGGGCAACAATTATTTGGAAGGTAGGATATATGCTACCATTGTCCACTGCACCAGTTTATCAGTTGTCATTTTATTCGTCAATAATCTTACATTCGAACTTCCTTCCACTCTTAGAAATTTGGTAATTTGTAGTATTTCCTTGCTTATAAAAACTATTTCACTAACAACATACCTTCTTCCATGCTAGCTAAAGGCACTAGTCAATAGTCTAGCAAAAAAAATCCTTAAAGATCAAATATTCAATCAATTGGGTTTCACAGTGCAGTGTTAAAATTAAGAGTAGAATTATGGCACCTGATCTTTTAATTTTTTCCTTGAGGAATAATGATATTTCACTATTTGAAACATGTTCATACATTTGTTACATAATGGAGCACACAAATTTGTACTTGTGAATGTACTTGTGAATATTGGCCTTCACCAAAAGAATAAATCATAATTTGTTTTCAAGGTACCTAATTTCCTTGTACATATGGACTTGCCATAGTGTTAAAACACTAAAAACAAGCGAGAAATGGTGCTAATAAGAAACAATAAAAATTTCTTTGTCATGCTTGATGTAAACAATATAGAGTGCACTCTCCTATTCAATCAATTATTGTACCAACATTTTAAACTTCCTATTTTAACATTTGATTTTATTTTTAATGATTTGCAGGAGTTGAGTGTTGTGAGCAACTGGCATAGTTTGAAATTAATATAAATTTGGTGGCTTATTTGACAACAATTTTACATCAGGGGAATGCAACTACAGATAAAGTGCTATAGTTTGAAATTAATATAAATTTGGTGGCTTATTTGACAACAATTTTACATCAAGGGAATGCAACTACAGATACAGTGCAACTATCTATTCAGACATATGTTATCTAACAACACCATTGGGAGCTTTTTTGGATGATGCATAATGGGGAGATATTGGACTATTATTGTTTTTTCATCAATTTATTTTTTGGTATGCAAACTACACATCAAATTGGACCATTGATAAATAACATAAAATTATGTTGAAACATGAATCCACATGTGAACCAAAGATTAGTTTAAATTTTCTTTAGAAAGTTTGATTTTTTCAAATCTCAATTTTCAAAACATTTTAAGGCCATTTTGATATCCTTGGTCTACTGTTATTGCTAGAACTATTTTTTAGAATAAGCCAATTACAATTGTAACATACGTATTTACCTAATTGCATTAGGAACATTAGGCATCAGGTGTTGGAGTGAAAATACACTAAGAGGGTGAATCAGTGTTTATAAATTCTTAAATAATTTAAACTGAAACTGAAAAGAACCATACATATGTTCTCATTTATCAATGATAGTGTCATTCATGTATTCGAATGCAATCATATAAACTGAAATGAGTAATGTAACATTGCATTCTAAAGCAGTAAAGTACTGAAGAAAATGAGTCACAGAGACACAAATAGACACAAGATATGTCGAGTGGAAAACCCTCCTGGGATAGAAAAACCACTCCTTAACCTGCTACCTTTTTCAAGATTTCATTTCAATAATTTATTTTGACAAAGCCTTAATGGCTGATTTCTGAGCACCGACTCAAGGAGCACCAAATCCTGTGTTTAGAGACACCAATCTCAAGGAGCACCAACCCCTTTCCTAATATTCAATAGAACATATGCTTGATTTCTGTAAAGTGCCTCTTGACAGACAAAGCATAGAATTTTCAAGAGTCAAAATTGACTCTTCAGAATTCCATACATTATCTAATCTCAATTCAGGTTGAGTAAAATCTTATCACAGTCACAATACAATCTCATCAAACTATATTACAATGATACATCTTTTCTTTCTTTTCTCAATGTTTGATTTTCAACCTTTTTCCATACAGAAACTACAAATTTGACTACCCATTGTGGTTTCCAATTTTCAGCATCAAAATCCAGAAAAGACTTTCACATAACTTAATAGTAATTCCCTTGTTTCAAGTTTTGTTTTCCTTTCATGATAGAACCCTAATCTCATTGGTTTTGGCTTTTTATAGAAAACATCATTACATATTGGAAGTATTACCATTGTTGCTCGAATTTCACTTTCCAGAAAGTTATACAAGGTTGTTTCTAGGTTGCAGAATAAATTTCAAGTAACACTTCTGATGTTGCAGTGATCATAAAAGAATATTCTTTCTTTCTATCGAGGATAGAACAACAATGTCCAAAAATAGAGGTGTGACAGAACATATCTTCACTAGAAGCCTACACATGCAGTGCTTACACAAAAGTAGTGAGAACTCATCTTTTAAAACAAAAAATGATAACCATTTTACCCTGATAGAACCAACAATGCAACTGGAGAGTATTTTTAGCAAATGAAACCTCATCCAGATTATACCCAGAAGTAGTAATGAAGAGTATATACTCCATAAGAATTTGGACAAAGAAGTTGCTATGAAAATGAAGTAACTGAAACCCCAAACAACATGTAACCGAAATCTATTAATCATGCACTATAACAGTTACCCACAATTTTAAGTGAAGCTGAGAGAATATTCCATTAACCATACCCATTATAGTGGTTGCAATTCTTAAGTAACTAAAACCACAATGAAGTGCGACTGAAGTAACCTCACAAAAATGCAACCAAGAACCGTTATTCATGAACCCAGATAATAAACTAAAGAAATTTGATGACATTATTACCCACAACCAAAAATCACAATTCCTTAAAATAACTATCATAATAGCCTTTAAAAGAAATTGCAGTCACATTTTTTATTTTTTTAAAATAAACATTTCATACTTTTCTCTTGAAAGCAATAGATGTTTTCATTTATCATTTTGCATAAGAGAGAAAGAATCAACTCGTAATCATCTTGCTTGTCCAGAAGTGGATCTGTAAACCTGTCAATAGAAGAATACCTAACAGTAATGAGGTTGTTGTCAAAAGAGGTTTACCAGTCCTGTAGAGGAGAAAAATAGCCAACAACCTTCCAAACTCATGCCTGCACCCAGTGGTTGAAAGAGGAAAAATGGAGCGACCACTGTGTTGGTCTTCTTACAACTTCCAAACGCTATCAAAGAACAAAAAATCCAAGGATAACAAAGAAACAGCTGAGAGCAATGATCCATGGTGGCGGCCATTAGGGTTCCAAACAAAAAATGTGAAAAGAGTGAAATGAAAACAGTTTGCACTAATCTTCCAAAGCAAGCAAAACAAATTCCTTTGCAAATGATGATAAGCATTTGAAGTCCGAAAAGGACAGTGATTAAACAAAATATCATTATTCCATGTCAAGTCTGCAGGCTTATCCAAGGTTTGCATGCCGACAGGCATTATGGCATTTGACTATTTTAGACAATGTGTAATGCCGACTCAATAATACCATGCATTATTTCATAAATAGTGTCAAACTCATAAGACTTAAAGTTCCCAAAAAGTCAAGGCAAAGTCACATCCAATGTGACATAAACAATAACCAAACCTTTTATGACTGCACTCGGCCTTAAGGCTTGAAGTAAATGTCAACCAAATGACCCAAAACAGATACAAATAGAAGATTGAATAGAATGCCTTTACCCAAGGTCTAGTGCCACCTTGATATGCACAAAGCTAAATTATGTGCCATTTCCAAATAAAGTCCAAAGACATAATGAATAGAGAAGACTGAATTTTCATGATGAATTCATAATGCCTTAGAAATAGAAGCTAGATATTATGCAAGATTTTGAATGCCATTCTCCCATACCAAATACCATAACTCAATTCATTAAAGCCAACTTGCCAAGAGATGAAAACTGAACATGCTCAAAATAATAACAAGATTGATCCTCAAACCCATGCCACTGACAAAAGAAAGAGAAGTATACCTTTACGAATGCCAAGATGCTTGTAACTGATCAAGGATAAGTAATCAACTTGTAAAAGAGCTGATCATGCTAGTCACTTGTAATCAAGTGAAGTACTGAAACACAAATGTTAAACCAGAAATGTATCACTTGATCAATGGAGCAAATAACCAATAATTAGAATACCTTAACAAAGATCTGCACAATGAGCTAAATGATCAGTACCACCATATAAAAAATTCAATGAAGTAAATGTGCCAATGAAAAAATGGATCAACTGAGAAGATAACCATCAAGATGCCAGATAAACACAAATTGACATCAAGGACAAAAATAGCATAAGTGGGATTCAACAAACTCCCCCTTTGTCCTTGATGGAAAAACTGAGTGACCAAACCAAAGATAATGAACTATAACCGAGTGCTCAAAATTCTCCCCCTTTTTGACAGAAGGATAAAGGGAGACCAACAAAGATAAACTAGAACCAACTGTGACATGCCATGAAACTGCAGATTTAACCTTTGAGCCATATAGACCCTTTTTTAGCCTGTAGACATGATTGGGTTTGTTTTTACAGATAAACCCTTCAGGCTGTTCTATGTAAAATTCTTCTTCTAAGTATCCATTTAGAAAGACAATTTTTACATCCATTTGATATATAGTAAAAATTTTGAAATCATAATATGCCAAGAAAATTGTAATGGATTCAAGCCTAGCAACAAGAGCAAAAGTTTCACTGAAATCAATACCTTCTTGCTGAGCATATCCTTTGCAGACATATCTAGCCTTGTTGTGAACAACATGACCATATTCATCATGTTTATTTCTTAAGATCCACTTGCCTCCTATGAAATTTTTGTCGTCTGGTCTTGGGACTAGATCCCAAGTCTGATTTTTTTCAATTAGATCGATTTCTTCTTACATTGCATTAAGCCAACATTCATCAGTTAAAGAATAATCAAAATTTTTGGGCTCAAACTGGGTGATTAAACAAAATGCAGTAAGCTCAGCTATGTGAGCTTTTTCATCATAGTTAATAGTTCTTTTCCTTGTTTGAACTCCCACTGATCTATCTCCTATAATAAGATCTTTAGGATGGTTCCTAGCAAGAAATTTTGAAGGAACTTTGGGTTCACATTTTTCTGAGCTTATTTCAGCATCTTCAGGATTTTCTTCAGCAAGTATAGGGCTTGCTAGTTTTGTTTCAGGCTTTACAGTTTCAAAGCCTTCAATAATTATATCAAATTCAAAATCGTCCTCTTCATCATCCTGCATAGGTTTAGCATCTAGAAGTAGATTTTCATCAAATTTAGCTTTTACAGATTCAACAATTTTGTTTAGCCTATTGTTAAAGCATTTATAGGCTCTGCTGTGAGTAGAGTATCCTAAAAAAATACCTTCATCAGTTTTAGATTGGAAACTGCCTAATTTTTCATCATCTAGATCTTGATAAAACACTTGCAACCAAATATTCTGAAATATTTAATTTGGGCAGATTTATCATACCACAGTTCATATGGAGTGAAATTTGATTTCACTCTGATCTGGGCTCTATTCAAAATGCAAACAACTATATGAACAACTTCTTTCAAGTACATATTTGGCAGATTTACTTCATTCGGCATGGTTCTTGCCATCTCTTTTACAGTCCTATTCTTTCACTCAATAACCCCATTTTGTTGGGGTGTTCTAGCAGTAATATATTGTCTTTTTATGCCATGTTTGTCATAGTAGTCTATGAATTTTTGTGAGGTGAATTCACCACCTTTGTCATATCTTAAAAATTTTAGTTTTAAGTCTGACTCTCTTTCTACCAGTTTTCTAAAAAATATAAAACGTTCAAAAGCTTCTGATTTATTCTTGAGAAAGGTAACCCATACCATACGAGAGTATTCATCAACAAACAACATGAAATATTTCTCACCATTTATGGATCTAGTCCTTGTAGGACCACATAAGTCAAGTAAGTTGTAGACATTTCCTTTGGTCCTTCTTCCAGCAACAACAACTTTACTTGATTGGTTTTTGATTTCACATCCTTGTGAAGTGAACAGGACTTGATAGCCACTATCATAGATTTGACTGACACTCAGAAGGTTATGTTTTAATCCTTCTACATAATAAACATTGTAGATTGGAGTGTCTTCATTCAGAAATAGACAACCTCTACCTTTGATTTGAATTCCAGAGTTGTCTTCCAATTTTACATAACCACCAACATAGTCTTTTAGATTTGTAATTTTTTCTTTATCACCAGTCATGTGGTTTGAACAACCATTGTCCAGGACCCATAGGTCCTTTTTCTTTGAGTGAAAGACAGTTTGAACAAGCATAGTTTTTTCAAGGTTGTTAACTACTTTGGGTTTCTAGACTTTGATAGTTTTCAGCTATTTATTCTATTGATCATCATTGCATTGCTTTGCAGAATGACCCAAAGATCTACATACAAAACATCTAATTTGTCTTGCAAAACCATGATTCTGCCTAAAGCCAAATCTAGGAGTTCTAGAATTCATAAATCTGTAAGAATTTACTTTGTGACCAAATTTATGGTAGAAGTAACAGTACCCATAAAAGATCTAGGGTAGGAGTTGTAAACCATTCTGTTGCTCCTAAAAGGATGAATATGATCCTTGACAAACTCAGAATGTTTGAGTTCAGGATTTTTGTTTCCAGCAACAACATTGTTCTTTTCACTATCATTTGAACATTCACCTTTAACAAAACCAATACCTATTTTGTCTTTGTTTAATTTTTGTTTACTGAGCATGTCATTTAGTTTGAGAGTGCTTTCATATTTTTCAATAGTTTTCCTGAGATCTACAATCTCATGTTCAAGTTTTTGAATTTCTTGCTCTTTAAAAGTTATGTCAATGCAAAGACACTCTTCAACTCTCTTGGATTCTTCAAGTTGAGTTTTTAATGAAATTATCTCAAGATTTATGAGCTGCTCTTGTGAGCTATGTTGAACAACATTCTGCTCTTGAGCACACAACTATTTCTTGAGTTTTCTCAGCTCTTTTAGAGCACATTTTAGTTCTCCTTCATAATCCACTTCACCTTCTTCAGCATCATTGCTGTTAGTTTCATCTCGCTGAATTATTTCAGCCATGAAGATATTTTAATCCTCTTCATCTAGAGATTCATTAGATTCAGAATATGTTTCATTTTTGTTGAACAGACTTTTCTTCTTTTTGAAAATTAAATTTCTGTTTGGGTCTATAAGCCTTTTTCTTGGCAAATTTCTTATATTTCTCGTTATCACTATTTGTGTCACCATAGGGACACTTTGTAGAAAAGTGGCCTATTTTTCCACAGTTAAAGCATTTGAAGGGAAGTTTTCCCTTACTTACTAGAACCCTTTTTGAGTTTCCTCACAAAATGGGATTCTTTAGAATCAGAAAATTTTGATTCAAAGAGCTCATCCCTTTCTTTCCTTTCAACATTAAATGTTGATTCATTTGTAGTGGTGTTTTTTTAACTAATCCTCATTTCATAGGCAGTCAGAGTGCCTTGTAGACTATCAAGGGTAAGCTAGGTAAAATGTTTCTTCTCTTCTAGAGTAGCTACCTTAGCTTCAAATTTTGTTGGAAAGGTTTTGATGACCTTGGTTACAACATCAAACTCCTTGAATTCTTCTCCTAGAACCTTCATGGCATTTCCTATTTCATCAACTCTCAAAAAATAGTCAACAAATTTTTCATCGTTCCTCATTTTTAATTCTTCAAACTGATGTTTTAAAGTGAGGACATTGGACTGTTTTACGTTTTCATTTCGTTGATAGATAGTTTCAAGTTTAGTCCAAATTTCTCTAGCAGAACTGCAGTGCATGAATTTGATGAAGAGATCTTTAGTTAGAGCACAAAGAAGAGCATGGTTTTCTCTTGCATTGGTTTCATATCTCTTCTTTTCATCAGAAGTATTTGGAAAAGTAGCCGGTACAGTGTACCCAATCAATACTATGCTCTAGACATCAAGGTCAATAGAAGTTAAATAAGTCTCCATTATGATTTTCCAAAATACATAATCAATTCCATAAAATAATGGAGCTCTAGTCATGGAAGTACCTTCATGAGCTTGAGAAATTTTGAATAGACTCCAAATCAAGAATCAATCCTAGGTTGGAAAGACCTATCAGAGGACCCGAGGCTCTAATACCAATTGTGGAGTAAAAATACACTGAGAGGGGAAGGGGGTGAATCAGTTTTTATAATTTCTTAAATAATTTAAATTGAAATTGAAAAGAATCATACATATGTTCTCATTTATCAATGATAGTGTCATTCATGTATTCGAATGCAATCATATAAACTAAAATGAGTAATGTAACATTACATTTTAAAGTAGTAAAGTACTGAATAAAATGAGTCATAGAGACACAAATAGACACAAGATATGCCGAGTGGAAAACCCTCCTGAGGTAGAAAAACCACTCCTTAACCTGCTGCCTTTTTCAGGCTTTCATTTCAATAATTTATTTTGACAAAGCCTCAATGGCTGATTTATGAGCACCGAATCAAGGAGCACCAACCCCTCTATTTAGAGACACCAATCTCAGGGAGCACCAACCCCTTTCCTGATATTCAATAGAACGTACAATAGTATAGAGGATCTCTTTGTTTCACTTAACTTTTGTCAAGTGCCTCTTGATAGACAAATCATAGAATTTTCAAGAGTCAAAATTGACTCTTCAGAGTTCCATACATTATCTAATCTCAGTGAAGCTTGAGGAAAATCTTATCACAGTCACAATAAAATCTCATCAAACTATATTACAATGATACATTTTTCTTTCCTTTCTCACTATTTGATTTTCAACCTTTTTCCATACAAAAACTACAAATTTGACTACCTACTGTGGTTTCCAATTTTCAGTATCAAAATTGAGAAAAGACTTTCACACAACTTAATAGTAATGCCCTTGTTTCAAGTTTCTTTTTCTTGTCATGATAGAACCCTAATCTCACTGGTTTTGGCTTTTTACAGAAAAATCATTACATATTGGAAGTGTTACCATTGTTGCTGGAATTTCACTTTCCAGAAAGTTATACAAGACTATTTCTAGGTTACAGAATAACTGTCAAGTAACAATTCTGCTGTTGCAGTGATCATAAAAGAAGATTCTTTCTTTTTGTCAAGGATAGAACAACAATGTCCAAAAATAGAGGTGTGTCATAACACATCTTCACTAGAATCCCGTGTTAGTGTTTCTTAGATTAGATTAAACAATGAAGGCACTTAATAATATTGCAATACATAAGACAATGAACACAACAAGATACCCTGGGAAAACCCTCCTCTTGAGGGAGAAAAACCCAACAAATGAATCTCTTATATAAAGTACAACAAGAGCAGAAATTTGCTTACAACTTAGGCCCCACAATGGCCAATACTTGATAGAAAGAAATCACCCTTCTTCTAGATGCAAACTATGTAATGAATATGATATCTTCCTTGAATCCAAACTGTTGTAATGAAAGTATGAATTCTGCTCTGCTCTTAAATGTGAAATTGCTTGAATTGAATGGATGATTAACAATGAGAAAAATACCTTGTATATATACAAGAGAGGCGCTGCTTCAAGTTAGGTCGGCCCTCTTAGGAAAAACATAAATAATGATAAATACAATTAGGGTCGGCCCATGCAACAAATAGTAAATGTGAATCCATTAGGGTCGGCCCTTTGTCTTTTAAATGTTATAGTCATGAATTAAATAGCCAAAGGCTACTTATTTAATTCATGTTCTTCTCCTTGGAATTCGTACAAGGGAAGTGCAGCCCATAGCTGCTATAATCATCAACACTCCCTCTCAGCTAGGGATGAACTTCCACCTGCACAAGACACATCATATCAGAATGAAAAATAGAATATCACCTCATCGTGATATCAACCATTATGGCTACCTCCATAGATGGTATGAACAAGTGCTCATCACTTAATGTGTTGTTGTGACTTTCACCATGGCTCTCCCAGAGGGTGATACACAAGCACAAATAAATCATCACAGATTCTCTCACGTGATGTTGTCATGGAGTCACACACATGACATCCACCATGGCTCTCCCAGAGGGTGGAAACAAGGGCTTTCACCTCAAATCTCAAGGAGAAATGCATTAAAAATCATCACGGGTTCCCTCACGTGATGTTGTCATGGAGTCACACACATGACATCCACCATGGTTCTCCCAGAGGGTGGAAACAAGGGCTTTCACCTCAAATCTCTCTCAATACAGAAATGCATTATCAAGGGCTTGCACCTCAAATCTCTCTCAATAGAGAAATGCATTATCAACAAAAGGATCACTGATGCTGAGACACTTTCTCAGTCAAGGCTACATTCTCCACCATACCAAGCTTTTCTCGAAAGTACACAAACTTGATCCTAGAGAGAGGTTTAGTGAGAATGTCTATCGTTTGCTCTTCAATGCTGATATATGTCAACTGTATATCTTTCCTTTGTACCATATCTCTAATATAGTGGTACTTGATCTCAACATGCTTTGTTCTGTCATGAAACACGGGATTGACAGAAAGCTTTACACAGCTCTGATTATCATAGTGTATAATGGTAGGCTCCATTGATTGTCCAAACAATCTTTCAAGGAGCTTACAAAGCCACACTGCCTTACGAGCTGCCACACAAGCTGCTATATATTCTGCCTTAGTTGTACTCAAAACCACTGAATACTGTTTCCTGCTATACCAAGAAATCATAGCAGTACCCAAACTGAAGCAACAACCAGAGGTACTCTTCCGATTTGAGACACATCTTTCCCAATCAGAATTAGTAAAACCATGTAGCTCTAAATCCACACTAGAAGAATATCTCAACCCATATTCAATTGTGCCACATAAATATCTCAGGATATGTTTAGCTGCTACAAGATGTATTTTCCTTGGTTCACACATAAACTGGCTAAGTGCACTCACTGCATAGCAGATGTCAAGTCTAGTGTTAACTAGATACATCAATGAACCAATCAATTGTCTATACATCATAGAATCCACTGGTTTTGAACTAGCTACAGCCTCTTTCAACTTATCTAGATTAGTCTCCATGGGTGTAGACATAGGTTTGCAATCAATCATACCAAACCTTTTGAGAATGTCAATAGTATACTTGCCTTGACTGAGAATCATCTCATCTGGATTTTTCCAAACTTCTAAGCCAAGAAAGTAATGCATGAGACCTAGATTCTTCATCTCAAACTCTGAAGCTAATTCCTTCTTGCATTTTAGAATTAGATGCTCCTCACCAGTGATAATCAAGTCATCAACATATAAAACCAAAATCAATACTTCACCACTTACTACCTTTAAGTAGAGGTTAGAATCTGCATCATGCTTTGAGAAACCCAGACTCAATAGATACTGATCAATCCTTTCGTACCAAGAATGAGGGGCTTGCTTAAGACTATACAAGGCCTTCTTCAGCTTGCAAACATGAGACTCCTTCCCATACACCTCAAATCCTTTGGGTTGCTCAATGTAAACCTCTTCTTCTATTACACCATTTAGAAAGGCTATCTTTACATCCATTTGATGAATCTTCCATCCTCTGGATGCAGCAATGGCAATGATGGTTCTGACAGACGTATATCGAGCCACAGGAGCAAAAGTTTCTTCATAGTCAACTCCCTCTTTTTGTGAGAACCCTCTAGCCACAAATCTTTCCTTGTGCTTCTCAATGCTCCCATTAGCTGCATGCTTGATCTTGAAGAGCCACTTAGAAGACACCACAGATTTGCTCTTGGGTCTAGGAACAATATCCCAAACATCATTCTTAAGTATGGACTGATACTCCTCAGTCATGGCATCTCTCCATACTTGTTGACTAGAAGCTTCATCGACACTTGAAGGCTCTGACTCAATAATCTGACTCATCAAGGTGACATAACTAGAGAACTTGTGAGGTCTCTTGCTTTCTTTGAAAGCTCCTCTTGGAGCTGCAAAACTTTCTGCTTCCTGCATTGTCCTACGATCCCAAAGAGGTCTTTTCTTTCCAATCACAATATCTAGAGGCCCATCAGTGGGATCCAAGGGCTCAACTAGATCAACATCTTCTTTAGGTTTTGGAGCCTCCTTCAGGTTCTCTGGAATATGATCAACTTCCATATCTTGAGGAGGTTCTTCTTCATCAATCTCCATAGGAGTTCCCTTGGACCTTTTGAAAGCAACATCTTCCTCAAATGTGACATCTCTACTAATCTCAATAGAATTTTGTCCTGGTATGTATATCCTGTAGGCTTTTGATGTCTCACTGTAACCTACAAGAATTCCTTTCTTCCCAGAAGGTTCTAGCTTTGTTCTCTTTTCCTTTGGAATAAGAACATAGACTGGACAACCAAAGATCCTTAAATGACTAACTTCTGGTTTCACCCTTGAGAATGCTTCTTCAGGAGTTTTATTCTCCAAGATCCTGTGGGGACTCCTGTTTTGAACATAGACGGTAGTCCTTGATGCCTCAGCCCAAAGAGAGATTTGTAGATCTTGATCATGGATCATAGCTTTCACTGCTTCCACAGTAGACCTATTCTTTCTTTCAGCAATACCATTTTGTTGTGGATTATAGGGAACACCGAACTCCCTCTTAATCCCTGCTTCAATACAAAAATATCGAAAGGTACCAGAGGTGTATTCTCCACCATTATTGGATCTCAATACCTTGATCCTTTTTCCAGATAGGTTTTCAACCTGCGCTTTGAATTCTCTGAATCTTTCTAGTACTTCTTCAGATTCTTCAGATCTCAAGAAATAAATCCAAGTCTTTCTAGAGTAATCGTCAATGAAAATAATATAATACAAGAAACAACTAGAAGATGCAATAGACATTGGACCACATAAATTAGAATGAGTGAGATCAAGAATACATTTATATCTACTTTCACTAGAATGAAACGTACCTTTTGTGTTCTTGCCTAGGTTGCATCCCTTGCATGTACCTTCATGTTATTGATTGAATTTCAGAAGACCGGTGACCATCTTCTCCATGATAGGTAGAGAATGAAAGTGAATGTGAGCCAATCTTTGATTCCAAAGGTCACACATGCTGGAAGAATTATGCACAAGCGCTTGAAGAGGGCGAGTGCATAGCATGTAGAGACATTCATGTCTAACTCCAATCACTTGAGTAGTTTTGAAGCAGGAGTTCTTTGTCCATATAAGAACTTTTCCTTTAGAGAAGGAAATTTGATAACCCTTGTCTTCTAATGCCAAAATTGAGACAAGATTCCTCTTTATCCCTAGAACGAATAGTACATCATTCAACTCCAATGAAATCCCAGAATCCAGGTGAAGAGTGGAGTTTCCAACTCCTTTCATAGAATATGAAGCATCGTCTCCAATGACGACTTGTTCACTAGAGTTGCTCTCCACTAAGTTTGAAAGGTGACCCCTGAAACTGGTGATGTGCCTAGAGGCGCCACTATCAATCAACCAAGTGTTGACGTCGGTAGATACATTGCTTGACAAGGCTGAATAGAACAAATAATCACTGGAGTCCTTCTGCGGAGAAACTTCTTCAACATTTGCAGTGGCAACCTGCTACTTAGGTCTAGTAGGACAATCCTTCGCAAAGTGACCATATTTGTCATAACGAAAACATTGATTCTTGGACATGTCTCGTTTCCTTTTGAAAGCAGGAGCACCATCATTTCCATTTTCTTGATTCCTCTTGAAGAACCCTTTCTTAAAGCCTTTTCCTTTCTTTGATGAATGAGAGGCAAGAACTTGTATTTCTTCATTCTTGAACTTTGACCAATTCCCCTAGCTGTTAGTCTCGACTCCTCTTGGATACAGTCAATTCTCAAATGATCAAACTTGGGAAGTTTAGATCTTGCACTTATTCCTTGAATAAACGACTCCCATGAAAGCGGAAGACCATTGAGAGCAAGCATAGTCAAGTCTTTTTCATCGATTATGTGACCAATTGTGGAGAACTGATCTCTTATCTCTGAAATCCTCATGAAGTATGTAATAATAGATTCTCCTTTCACCATTTTCACATGATGAAGTTGTTGCTTCAGTGCAAGAGCTCGACTAGTGTTGTCAATTTCATACATCTCTTCCAAGGTTGTAAACATCTCTCTTGCCGTATCCAATTTGAAGAAAATCAATACAACATGATCCTTGATGGAATCAACCAATGCTTTCTTTGCCCTAGTGTCTTTCTTCCTCCACTGCAACTTCTCTTTTTCCTCCTCAGGTTCAGGAATTTTTGTTTTCACAAACTCATCCAAATCATTCTCTTCCAATGTGAGCATGATCCTGAACCTCCATGATGTGTAGTTTGAAATTCCTTCAAGTCTATCCTCGATTTTCAGACCGTTCACCATCTTGAGAAATTTAGAAGATAGACTGAAAAAGAATGAAATGAGTGTTGCAAACTAAAAAATCTGATCATGATATTTTTCACACCCGCTCTGATACCATGTTAGTGTTTCTTAGATCAGATTAAACAATGAAGGAACTTAATAATATTGCAATACATAAGACAATGAACACAGCAAGATACCCTGGGAAAACCCTCCTCTTGAGGGAGAAAAACCCAGCAAATGAATCTCTTATATAAAGTAGAACAAGAGGAGAAATCTACTTACAACTTAGGCCCCAAAATGGCCAATACTTGATACAAAGAAATCGCCCTTCTTCTAGATGCAAACTATGTAATGAATATGATATCTTCCTTGAATCCAAACTGCTATAATGAAAGTACAAATTCTGCTTTGCTCTTAATTGCGAACTTGCTTGAATTGAATGGATGATTAGCAATGACAAAAAGACCTTGTATATATACAAGAGAGGCGCCTGTTCAAATTAGGTCGGCCCTCTTAGGAAAAACATAAATAATGATAAATACAATTATGGTCAGCCATGCAACAAATAGTAAATGTGAATCCATTAGGGTCGGCCCTTTGTCTTTTAAGTGTTATAGTCATGAATTAAATAGTCGAAGGCTACTTATTTAATTCATGTTTTTCTCCTTGGAATTCGTACAAGGGAAGTGCAGCCCATAGCTGCTATAATCATCAACATCCTACACATGTAGTGCTTACGCAAAAGCAGTGAGAACCCATCTTTTAAAACATAAAATGATAACCATTTTACCCTGACAGAACCAACAATGCAATTGAAGAGTATTTTTAGCAAATGAAACCTCATCCAGATTATACCTAGAAGTAGTAATGAAGAGTACATATTCCATAAGAATTTTGACAAAGAAGCTACTACAATAATGAAGTAACTGAAACCCCAAACAACATGTAACCAAAAGCTATTAATCATGCACTATAAAAGTTACCCACAATTTCAAGTGAGGCTGAGAGAATATTCCATGAACTATACCCATTATAGTGGCTTCAATTCTTAAGTAACTGAAACCACAATGAAGTGAGACTGAAGTAACCTCACAAAAATGCAACCAAGAACCATTATTCATGAACCTAGATAATAAACTGAAGAGATTCGATGAAATTACTACCCACAACCAAAAATCACAATTCCTTAAAATAACTGTCATAATATCAAGGACAAAAATTGCATAAGTTGGATTCAACAAACTCCCCCTTTGTCCTTGATGGAAAAACTGAGCCACCAAACCAAAGATAATGAACTATAACCGAGTGCTCAAAATTCTCCCCCTTTTTGACACAAGGATAAAGGGAGACCAGCAAAGATAAACTAGAACCAACTGTGACATGCCATCAAACTACAGATTTAACCTTTGAGCAGCAAAGTATGAGCTGCAGGAAGAGCTAACCAGCTCCCCCTATCACCAAGATAGACTGTTTAAGATAACAGAGATTGAGAGACAACTCCCAATTGAGATCTAAGTCTTTCAAAAACATCTTTAGCCAACGGTTTTATAAAAATGTCAACAACCTATGCTTGTGTAGGAACATATTGCACTGATACCTCGTTAGCCAACACCTTTTCATGAAGAAAATGAAACTTTATAGCTATATGTTTAGTTCGAGAGTGCGTAACTGGATTTTTTGAGATATTTACTGCACTAGTATTATCACATAGAATAGTAAAAGATTTTGGAATTTCAATACCCATATCTGATAATGTCTTTGAAATCCAAATTACCTGAGTGCAGCAAGAACTGGTAGCTATATATTCTGCTTCAGCAATAGAGAGTGAAATAGATTCTTTCTTTTTGTTGTGCCAAGCCACTAAATGATCACCAAGAAAGAAAGAAGCACCATTGGTTCTTTTCCTATCATCTAGACATCCTGCCCAGTTAGAATCAGTATAAGCTACTAAAGAGAAATCATTAATTCTGGGATACCAGAGCCCATAATCAATTGTGCCTTGTACATATTTAAGAATCCTTCTCACAACATTGATGTGAGATTCCTTAGGAGATGATTGAAAATGAGCAACCATGCAAACAACTTGCATTATGTCAGGTCTTGAGGCTGTTAGATACAATAGGCTGCATATCATTGACCTATAATTAGTTGAGTTTACACTAGGAGAGTCATCAACTTTGCTAAGCTTACAACCAGTAGCCATTGGAGTGCTTACAGGATGACTTTCATCCATTTTAAACCATTTTAACATTTCTTTTGCATATCTTTCTTGAGATAAAAGATGCCAGAGTCAAGTTGTGAAATCTAAAGACCTAAGAAAAATGACAGTTCTCCCAACGTAGACATTTCAAATTCAGATTCCATGATTTGTGAGAATTTTTTACTCAAGGCAGTATTGTTGCAACCAAAAATGGTGTCATCAACATAAATTTCAACAACAAGAATATCAAATCCTTCAATTTTAACATACAGATTGCTGTCAACTCCTCCTCTAATGAAACCTTTTGACAGTAAGTGATTGTCCAATCTGGAGTACCAAGCTCTAGGAGCTTGTTTTAGGCCATATAGAGCCTTTTTCAGCTTGTAGACATGATTGGGTTTGGTTTTACAGATAAACCCTTCATGATATTCTATGTAAACTTCTTCTAAGTATCCATTTAGAAAGACAGTTTTTACATCCATTTGATATATAGTGAAATTTTTGAAAACAAAATATGTCAAGAAAATTCTAATGGATTCAAGCCTAGCAACAAGAGCAAAAGCTTCACCGAAATCAATACCTTCTTGCTGGGCATATCCTTTGCAGACATATCTAGCCTTGTTGTGAACAAAATGACCATGTTCATCATGTTTATTTCTAAAGATTCACTTGCCTCCTATGAAATTTTTGTCGTCTGGTCTTGGGACTAGATCCAGGTCTGATTCTTTTCAATTAGATCAATTTCTTCTTGCATTTCATTAAGCCAACATTCATCAGTTAAAGCATCATCAAAAATTTTGGGCTCAAACTAGGTGATTAAACAAAATATAGTAAGCTCAGCTATGTGAGCTTTTTCATCATAGTTAACATTTCTTTTCCTTGTTTGAACTCCTGCAGATCTATCTCTTATAATCAGATCTTTAGGATGGTTCCTAGCAAGAAATTTTGAAGGAACTTTGGGTTCACATTTTTCTGAGCTGATTTCAACATCTTCAGGATTTTCTTCAGCAAGTTTAGGTCTTGTTGGTTTTGTTTCAGGCTTTGCAGTTTCAAAGCCTTCAATAATTATATCAAGTTCAAAATCATCCTCTTCATCATCCTACATAGGTTCAGCATCTAGAAGCAGATTTTCATCAAATTTGACATTTATAGATTCAACAATTATGTTCAGACTATTGTTAAAGCATTTATATGGAGTGAAATTTGATTTCACTCTGATCTGGACTCTATTCAGAATGCAAACAACTGTATGAAAAACTTTTTTCCAGTACATATTTGACAGATTCGCTTCATTCGGCATGGTTCTTGCCATCTCTTTTACAGTCCTATTTTTCACTCAACAACCCCTTTTTGTTGGGGTGTTCTAGCAGTAATATATTGTCTTTTTATGCCATGTTTGTCACAGTAGTCTATGAATTTTTGTGAGGAGAATTCACCACCTTTTTCATATCTTAAAAATTTCAGTTTTAAGTCTGACTCTCTTTCTACTAGTTTTCTAAAAACTTTAAAACATTCAAAAGCATCTAATTTATTCTTGAGAAAGGTAACCCATACCATACGAGAGTATTCATCAACAAACAACATGAAATATTTCTCACCATTTATGGATCTAGTCCTTGTAGGACCACATAACTCAGTATGAACACTTTGTAGAGGCTTAGTAGAGAAATGTTCCTTGAATTTAAATCTTACCTTGGTTTGCTTTCCTTTGAGACACTCTTTACAAACAACTTTGTTAGGTTTTCTAAGAAGGGACATACCTCTTACATTTTTATTTTTGCTAATTCTGACCATATTGTAGAAATTAATGTGGCCTAGTCTCTTGTGCCACAACCAACTTTCTTCAACATGACTCATTAAGCATATACCGTGCTTGTTTTCATGTCCAGGGGTGTCAAGTAAATTATAGACATTTCCTTTGGTCCTTCTTCCAGCAGCAACAAATTTACCTGATTGGTTTTTGATTTCACATCCTTGTGAAGTGAACAAGACTTGATAGCCACTATCATAGATTTAACTGACACTCAGAAGGTTATGTTTTAATCCTTCTACATAATAAACATTGTAGATTGGAGTGTCTTCATTTAGAAACAAAGAACCTCTACCTTTGATTTGTAAATTTTTCTTTGTCACCAGCCATTTGGTTTGAACAGCCACTGTCTAGGACCCATAGGTCCTTTTTCTTTGAGTGAAAGATAGTTTGAACAAGCATAGTTTTTTCAAGGTTGTTAATTGCTTTGGGTTTCTAGAATTTGATAGTTTTTAGCTATTTATTCTATTGATCATCATTGCATTGCTTTGCAGAATGAACCAAAGATTTGCATGCAAAACATCTAATCTGTCTTGCAAAACCATGATTCTGCCTAAAGCCAAATCTAGGAGTTCTAGAATTCATAAATCTACAAGAATTTACTTTGTGACCAAATTTATGGCAGAAGTAACAGTACCCATAAAAGAGAGGGTAGGAGTTGTAAACCATTATGTTGCTCCTAAAAGGATGAATATGATCCTTGACAAACTCAGAATGTTTGAGTTCAAGATTTTTGTTTCCAGCAACAACATTGTTCTTTTCACTATCATTTGAACATTCACCTTTAACAAAACCAATACCAGTTTTGTCTTTGTTTAATTTTTGTTTACTGAGCATGTCATTCAAGTTAAGATTGCTTTCATATTTTTCAATAGTCTTCCTGAGATCTACAATCTCGTGTTCAAGTTTTTGAATTTCTTGGTCTTTAAAACTTATGTCAATGCAAAGAAACTCTTCAACTCTCTTGGATTCTTCAAGTTGAGTTTTTAATGAAATTATCTCAAGATTTATGAGCTGCTCTTGTGAGCTGTCTTAAACAACATTATGTTCTTAAGCACACAACTGTTTCTTGAGTTTTCTCAGCTCTTTTAGAGCACATTTCAGTTCTCCTTCATAATCCACTTCACCTTCTTTAACATCATTGATGTTAGTTTCATCTTGCTGAATGATTTCAGCCATGAAGATATTTCCATCCTCTTCATCTAGAGAGTCATTAGATTCAAAATCTGTTTCATTTTTTCTGAACAAATTTTCTTCTTTTTGATATTTAATTTTTGTTTGGGTCTATAAGCCTTTTTCTTGGCAAATTTCTCAGATTTCTCATTATCACTATTTGTGTCACCATAGGGAAACTTTGGAGCAAAGTGGCCTATTTTTCCACAGTTAAAGAATTTGAAGCGAAGTTTTCCCTTACTTACTAGAACAATTTTTGAGTTTCCTCACAAAATGGGATTCTTTAGAATCAAAAAATTTTGATTCAGAGAGCTCATCCCTTTCTTTCCTTTCAGCATTAAATGCTGATTCATTTGTAGTGGTGCTTTTTTAGTAATTCTCATTTCATAGGCAGTCAGAGTGCCTTGTAGACTATCAAGGGTAAGCTGGGTAAAATGTTTCTTCTCTTCTAGAGTATCTACCTTAGCTTCAAATTTTGTTGAAAAGGTTCTAATGACCTTGGTTACAAAATCAAACTCCTTGACTTCTTCTCCCAGACCCTTCATGGCATTTACTATTTCATCAAATCTCAAAAAATAGTCAACAACTTTTTCATCGTCCCTCATTTTTAATTCTTAAAACTGATGTTTTAAAGTGAAGACTTTGGACTGTTTTACCTTTTCATTTCGTTGATAGATAGTTTCAAGTTTAGTCCAAATTTCTCTAGCAGAACTGTAGTGCATGCCTTTGATGAAGAGATCTTTAGTTAGAGCACAAAGAAGAGCATGCTTTTCTCTTGCATTGGTTTCATATCTCTTCTTTTCATCAAAATTAGTTGGCAAAGTAGTTGGTATAGTTGTCCCAGTCAATACTATGCTCCAGACATCAAGGTCAATAGAAGTTAAATAAGTCTCCATTCTGATTTTCTAGAATACATAATTAGTTCCATCAAATAATGGAGCTCTAGTCATGGAAGTACCTTCCTGAGCTTGAGAAATTTTGAATAGACTCCAAATCAAGAATCAATCCTAGGTTGGAAAGACCTATCAGAGGACCCTAGGCTCTAATACCAATTGTTGGAGTAAAAATACACTGAGAGGGGGGGGGGGGGGAATCATTTTTTATAATTTCTTAAATAATTTAAACTGAAACTGAAAAGAACCATACATATGTTCTCATTTATCAATGATAGTGTCATCCATGTATTCGAATGCAATCATATAAACTGAAATGAGTAATGTAACATTGCATTTTCAAGCAGTAAAGTACTGAAGCAAATGAGTCACAGAGACGCAAATAGACACAAGATATGTCGAGTGGAAAACCCTCCTGGGGTAGAAAAACCACTCCTGAACCTACTGCCTTTTTCAGGCTTTCATTTCAATAATTTATTTTGACAAAGCCTCAATGGCTGATTTCTGAGCACCAACCCCTTTGTTTAGAGACACCAATCTCAAGGAGCACCAACCCCTTTCCTGATATTCAATAGAATGTACAATAGTACAGAGGATCTCTTTGTTTCACTTGATTTCTTTCAAGTGCCTCTTCACAGACAAAACATAGAATTTTAAAGAGTCAAAATTGACTCTTCAAAATTCCATGCATTATCTAATCTCGATGTAGCTTGAGGAAAATCCTATCACAATCACAATACAATCTCATCAAACTATACTAAAATGATACATCTTTTCTTTCTTTTCTCACTGTTTGATTTTCAATCTTTTTCCATACAGAAACTACAAATCTGACTACACACTGTGTTTTCCAATTTTCAGCATCAAAGAACATAATAGACTTTCACATATCTAAATAAAAAATTCCCTTGTTTCAAGTTTTTTTTTCTTGTCATGATAGAACCCTAATCCTACTGGTTTTGGCTTTTTACAGAAAAATCATTACATATTGGAAGTATTACCATTGTTGCTCAAATTTCAGTTTCCAGAAAGTTATACAAGACTATTTCTAGGTTACAGAATAACTGTCAAGTAACAGTTCTGATTTTGCAATGATAAAAAAAGAAAATTCTTTCTTTCTGTCGAGGATAGAACAACAATGTCCAAAAATAGAGGTGTGACATAACATATCTTCACTAGAATCCTGCACATGCAGTGCTTACACAAAAGCAGTGAGAACCCATCTTTTAAAACATAAAATGATAACCATTTTACCCTGACAAAACCAACAATGCAACTGAAGATTATTTTTAGTAAATGAAACCTCATCGAGATTATACCCAGAAGTAGTAATGAAGAGTACATATTCCATAAGAATTTCGACAAAGAATCTACTACGAAAATGAAGTAACTGAAATCCCAAACAACATGTAACCGAAAGCTATTAATCGTGCACTATAACAATTACCCACAATTTCAAGTGAGGCTGAGAGAATATTACATGAACTATACCCATTATAGTGGCTTCATTTCTTAAGTAACTGAAACCACAATGAAGTGAGACTGAAGTAACCTCACAAAAATGCAACCAAGAATTGTTATTCATGAACCTTGATAATAATCTGAAGAGATTCGATGAAATTATTACCCACAACCAGAAATCACAATTCCTTAAAATAACTCTCATATTATCGTTTAAAAGAGATTGTAGTCACGTTTTTGATTTTTTAAAAATAAACATTTCAGACTTTTCTCTTGAAAGCAATAGACGTTTTCATTTATCATTTTACATAAGAGAGAAAGAATTAGCTCGTAATCATCTTCTTGTCCAAAAGGGGATCTGCAAACCAGTCAATAGAAGAATACCTGACAGTAATGAGGTTGCTATCAAAAGAGGTTTACCAGTCATGTAGAGAAGAAAAACTGCCACACAACCTTCCAAACTCATGCCTGCACCTAGTGGTTGAAAGAAGACAAATGGAGCGTCCACTATGCTGGTCTTCTTACAACTTCCAAACATTTTCCAAGAACAAAAATCCCAAGGATAACAAAGAAATGGCTGAGAGAAATGATCCATGGTGGCGGCCAGTAGGGTTCCAAAGAAAAAATGTGAAAAGAGTGAAATGAATTTTTTTTCCCTAGTCTTTCAAAGAAAGCAAAGCGAATTCCTTTGCAAATGATGATAAGAATTTGAAGTCTGAAAAGGACAGTGATTAAACGAAATCTCATTATTCCATGTAAAGTCCGTGGGCTTATCCAAGGTTTGCATGCCGATAGGCATTATGGCATTTGACATTCTTAGACAATGTGTAATGCCGACTCAATAATACCATGCATTATTTCATAAATAGTGTTGAACTCATAAGACTTAAAGTTCCCAGAACGTCAAGGCAAAGTCACATCCAGTGTGACATAAACAATAATCAAACCTTTTATGACTGCAGTCGGCCTTAAGGCTTGAAGTAAATGTCAACCAAATGACCCAAAACAGATACAAATAGAAGATTGAATAGAATGCCTTTACGATAGGTCTAGTTCCACCTTGATATGCACAAAGTTAAATTATGTGTCATTTCCAAATGAAGTCCAAAGACTTATAATGAATAGAGAAGACTGAATTTTCATGATGAATTCATAATGCCTTAGAAATAGAAGCTAGATATTATGCAAGATTTTGAATGCCATTCTCCCATACCAAATACCTTGACTGAATTCATTAAAGCCAACTTGCCAAGAGATGAAAAATGAACATGCTCAAAATAATAGCAAGATTGATCCTCAAACCCATGCCATTGACAAAGAAAGAGAAGTATACCATGACGAATGTCAAGATTCTTGTAACTAATCAAGCATAAGTAATCAACTTGTAAAAGAACCGATCATGCCAGTCACTTATAATCATAATACCTCAATAGAGATCTGCACAATGAGTTAAATGATTAGTACCACCATATAATAAATTCAATGAAGTAAGTGTGTCAATCAAAAAATGGATCAACTGAGAAGATAACCATCAAGATGCCAGATAAACACAAATTGACATCAAGGACAAAAATAGCATAAGTGGGATTCATCATCAGGCTATGTGTTTCTTCTTTTGGGGCAAACAAATTTGATGACACCAATTCAATAGAAAGGAAGAAAAAGGGGTCTTTCTTCGATTGGTTTTATTTCTCAATCAATGTTTGTGCACTTATTTTAAGCAACATTCTTGTGTGGGTCAAAGACATTGGTAGGTGAGGATGGGGAATTGGGATTCCTACAACATTTATGTCATTATCCATAAGGTGTTTCTTTTTAGGGACAACACTATATAGATTCCAAAAAACTAGAGGTATTTCAATGATGTGGATATGCCAAGTTGTGGTTGCACCATTGTGCAAGTTGCAAAACAAAGTTCCTCAAGAAATTTCACTCTATATGAGATAAAAGACAAGCATTTTGCAATTCTTGATGAAGTTGAAAGTTGGAACATAGTAATGAATTCTATTATCTCTCTTGTCCATATTACCATAGTTTTTTTATGCCATTTCCCTTTGTATTTAAAAAAATATATTATTATTTCTTTATCCTTTTTATTATTCAACACTGCATTAACATGACTTAGGCAGAATTTTTTTTAAAATTTTCTTGATTTTTTGTATATGTTGTTTATTAGTGTTGACAACCTCAACTTGTCAAACTTGTCCTCTTTGTTGAAATCATATTTTAACTTATAAATAGTAAGAACTATTAGTTTCCCTAGGAACAAGCATGTTTCTCATAATAAAATTGGCTTATCTCTTTGCCACATTTCCTATCATATTACACAACATATTTTGCAGGAAACTTCATTAGAGGAACATAGATATGTTTCCACATACCACAATTTCTAGTGACAACATTTAAATAAAATACTTATTTTTCAAACCCTTCCCTTTTACTGAAATTTATGATGACTATATATAGATTCCTTCTACATTAATTCATGTACCCTAATTAGTTTATAAGCTTCTCTCAATTCTTGTCCCCAAACTTTTGATGCTACCTCTTCCCATCCTATATGATATAGATAAATGATGTTTTTTTTCATCTTTGTAAAAATTTCTAGCATTGGCCATTCTCTTATATCTATTATTGGTATTGTATCTTTGGTTTTTTATACTAATATGTCCACAATGTTTGTGGAATAGAGCATGACCATGGGCACTAGCATTGGTTTATTCAAAATTCCTCCAACATCATTGTGTACATTTGATATATTGAGTGTCATGATATGGATTCCAGTTTATGATCATCTTATTGTGCCCATTATTTGCAAGAACATTGAAAATGAAAGGGGGTTTAGTCCACTATAATGCCATCTCCTCCTAGGAGATCACATGCACCAAAGCATACATATTGGTCTCAAGAGAACATGAAATGTGCTAAAACTCTAAGCTAGTATAAAACATCAACCATGACATAATATAAACCACACTCTAAACCAAGAAAACATATCTCCAATCACATGAATATAACCATCACTAATGATGCATCCATGCCGCTACCAACAACTCCCACTGAAATGTGATAGTGAGCTACACATGGCAACATGACTGCCATCTCCTCTATGAAGATCATCGAGGTTTACACACAATCAACTGCAATTTCAGTAACATACAAGTGAAACCAAGATCTCCAAGCCAAGAAGATATATACAACCACCATGAAAACATCACAAACCAATCCAATCCAACACTACAAATTCATCACTATCAAAATCTCCCACTGAAAGTGTATTAGCAACTAATGTACCAAGCTAGATCATGGCATTATGATCAAACCAAATGCTACAAGTCCCATCACTCGACTAATCGAGTACTCTAACCATCCATCCTCACATCCCAAAGAAACATACCAATACACAAACGACCACAGACAAGGCCAACTAATGAAATATGCAACAAGAATGAATCAAACCTGGTGGATATAGACAATCCACATCTGAGTCATTCTACTACAACTGAATGGGTGATCAATCCATACAACTACATAACTTGTATATCCAACCACTGAAACATGTAAACTCAACATCACATTAGTAACTTGCAAACCAAGATATCAAAGAAGATAATCTTGTAGACATCAAGACTCAAACACCAAATCAACCACATATTTGATTTTCCAACCATGTCCAAAAATAAGTAACCATAGTCAAGGAACCAAACAAGCATCGAAAAGATAAGAACAATCTTCTAACACCAAACCATATCACCACCAAGCAACCAAATACATGATCATGTCATACCAATGCATCAAATATACCTATATATCCATGACACCATAACCACAACCACCATTACACCTACACTCAACTATCACCCATACAAGAATCCAAGTCTCCACTAATGTCAAACCATGTCCTCAAAACTTAAGACAACATGTGTACCTATCACCATCAAAGTCCAACTCTAAAAAATACCTGTAAACCTATACCAGGAAGCACCAAATTGATAATCAACTAAACCATCATAAGAATCATATACAAACATGTACTCCCTCAAGGTTTCGCCTCTTGACTCATACATATTCTCACACAATCACACCCCTAATGTCAAGCTCCTACAAGGGATCAAACAAGTACGAAAATCATCCTGCTCCACAAACTAATAAATAATCTAAACCACTATGTAGTATAGGTCAATGCAGGATAATCGGAGTCCAAACTAGGCCTCTACATGGCGATAAAAATTTAGAAAATCAGAGTTAGACAAATTGACATAAAAATTTGAATAGGTTATTAAAATAATTTAAAAAATATGTAAGAACAAAATTTGTATCAAATTGAATGTAGTTTCTAGGCTACTATTCCTTTTTTGGAAAAAAATAAATTTGTTTTGAGAAAATTTGAAATTTCAATGCAGTGGTATTAAATTTTATAAGATAAGAAGCGAGTGTATGTCTGACCACCCTAAGTACACAAAATTTTATTTTTATTTTTGAATTTTTGAATATAAGTAGAGGACACATGCCCGAATGTGCTAGATTTTCTTTTGTAATTTTTTTCCATGTAAATAATTAGTTATTAGATTTTTATTCTAGAACTTTTCAAAATTATTAAAATGGTTGTGTCTAACCACCATAACTTAGTCAATTATGAAACTCAATATGTTTATCCTATAGTATGGGAAGCATAGAATGTGGTGCATCTTGTAGATTCAAAAAATGTTAAGTAGTTTGAAAGTTATAGAATTTTTTCAAACAGCCTATGAATCAAGACTTT
>CM021101.1:152600874-152679324 GCA_007115665.2 Sequoiadendron giganteum | reverse complement strand
AGTGAAATTTGATTTCACTTCGATCTGGACTCTATTCAAAATGTAGATAGTTGTATGAACAACTTCTTTCTAGTACATATTTGTCAGATTTGCTTCATTCAGCATGGTTCTTGCCATCTCTTTTATAGTCCTATTCTTTCGCTCAACTACCCCATTTTGTTGGGGTGTTCTAGCAGCAGCATACTATCTTTTTATGCCATGTTTGTCACAGTAGTCTATGAATTCTTGTGAGGTGAATTCATGACCTTTTTCAAATCTTAAACATTTCAGTTTTAAGTCTGAATCTCTTTCTACCAGTTTTCTATAAACTTTAAAATGTTCAAAAGCTTTTGATTTATTCTTGAGAAAAGTAACCCATACCATATGAGAGTAGTCATCAAAAAACAAAATGAAATGTTTCTCACCATTTATGCACCTAGTACTTGTAGGACCACATAAGTTAGTATGAAAAATTTGCAAAGGCTTAGTAGAGAAACGTTCCTTGGATTTAAAGCTTACCTTGGTTTGCTTTCCTTTGAGACACTCTTTACAAACAACTTTGTCTGGTTTTCTAAGAAGGGGCAAACCTCTTACATTTTGATTTTTACTAATTTTGACCATATTGTCAAAATTAATGTGGCCTAGTCTCTTGTGCCATAGCCAACTTTCTTCAACATGACTCATTAAGCATATACCGTGATTTTTTTCATGTCTAGAGGTGTCAAGTAAGTTGTAGACATTTCCCTTGGTCCTTCCAGCAGCAATAGCTTTACCAAACTGGTTTTTAATTTCACATCCTTATGAAGTGAACAGGACTTGATAGCCACTATCATAGATTTGATTGACACTCAGAAGGTTATGTTTTAATCCTTCTACATAGTATACAATGTAGATTGGAGTGTCTTCATTCAAAAACAGATAACCTCTACCTTGATTTGTAAATTTTTCTTTGTCACCAGTCATGTGGTTTGAACAGCCACTATCCAAGACCCATAGGTCCTTTTTCTTTGAGTGAAAAGCAGTTTGACCAAGAATAGTCTATTCAAATTTGTTCACTTCTTTGGGTTTCCAGACTTTGATAGCTTTCAGTTGTTTATTCTGTTGATCAACATTGCATTGCTTAGCATAATGACCCAAAGATTTGCATGTGAAACATCTAATCTATCTTGCAAAACCATGATTCTGCCTAAAACCAAATCTAGGAGTTCTAGAATTCATAAATCTGCAAGAATTTACTTTGTGACCAAATTTATTACAGAAGTAACAATACCCATAAAAGAGAGGGCAGGAGTTGTAAACCATTTTGTTGCTCCTAAAAGGATGAATATGCTCCTTGACAAACTTAGGATGTTTGAGTTAAGGATTTTTGTTTCCAGCAACAACATTGTTCTTTTCACTGTCATTTGAACATTCACCTTTAATTAAGCCAATACCAGTTTTGTCTTTGTTTAATTTCTGTTTACTGAGCATGTCATTCAGTTTAAGGGTGCTTTCATATTTTTCGATAGTCTTCCTGAGATCTACAATCTCATGTTCAAATTTTTGAATTTCTTGGTCTTTAAAACTTATGTCAATGCGAAGACAATCTTCAACTCGCTTGGATTCTTCAAGTTGAGTTTTTAATGAAATTATCTCAAGATTTATGAGCTTCTCTTGTGAACTATCTTGAATAGCATTTTGTTTTTGAGCACACAACTGTTTCTTAAGTTTTCTTAGCTCTTTTAGAGCACATTTCAATCCACTTCACCTTCTTCAGCATCATTTCTGTTAGTTTCATCTTGCTGAATAATTTCAGCCATGATGAGATTTTCATCCTCTTCATCTAGAGAATCATCAGATTTAGATTCTATTTCATTTTTGCTGAACAGACTTTTCTTCTGTTTGAAATTGAATTTTTGTTTGGGTCTATAAGCCTTTTTCTTGGCAGATTTCTCATATTTTTCATTATCACTATTTGTGTCACCATAGGGGCACTTTGCAGCAAAGTGGCCTATTTTTCCACAGTTAATGCATTTGAAGGGAATTTTTCCCTTATACTTTCCAGAACCTTTTTTGAGCTTCCTCACAAAGTGGGATTCTTTAGAATAAGAAAAATCTTATTCAGAGAGCTCATCCATTTCTTTCCTTTCAGCATTAAATGATGCTTCTTTTGTAGTGGTTTTGTTTTTACTAATCCTTATTTCATAGGTAGTCAGAGTGCCTTGTAGACTGTCAAGGGTAAGTTGGGTAAAATGTTTCTTCTTCTAGAGTAGCTACCTTAGCTTCAAATTTTGTTGGCAAGGATCTGATGACCTTGGTTACAACATCAAACTCCTTGACTTCTTCTCCCAGACCCTTCATGGCATTTACCATTTCATCAACTCTCAAAAAATAGTCAGCTACTTTTTCATCGTCCCTCATTTTTAATTCTTCAAACTGATGTTTTAAAGTGAGGACTTTGGACTGTTTTACCTTTTCATTTCGTTGATAGATAGTTTCAAGTTTAGTCCAAATTTCTCTAGCAGAACTGTAGTGCATGCCTTTGATGAAGAGATCTTTAGTTAGAGCACAAAGAAGAGCATGCTTTTCTCTTGCATTGGTTTCATATCTCTTCTTTTCATCAAAATTAGTTGGCAAAGTAGTTGGTATAGTTGTCCCAGTCAATACTATGCTCCAGACATCAAGGTCAATAGAAGTTAAATAAGTCTCCATTCTGATTTTCTAGAATACATAATTAGTTCCATCAAATAATGGAGCTCTAGTCATGGAAGTACCTTCCTGAGCTTGAGAAATTTTGAATAGACTCCAAATCAAGAATCAATCCTAGGTTGGAAAGACCTATCAGAGGACCCTAGGCTCTAATACCAATTGTTGGAGTAAAAATACACTGAGAGGGGGGGGGTGAATCATTTTTTATAATTTCTTAAATAATTTAAACTGAAACTGAAAAGAACCATACATATGTTCTCATTTATCAATGATAGTGTCATTCATGTATTCGAATGCAATCATATAAACTGAAATGAGTAGTGTAACATTGAATTTTAAAGCAGTAAAGTATTGAAGCAAATGAATCATAGAGACACAAATAGACACAAGATATGCCGAGTGGAAAACCCTCTTGGGGTAGAAAAACCACTCTTGAACTTGCTGCCTTTTTTAGGCTTTCATGTTTCAATAAATATTTTGACAAAGCCTCAATGGCTAATTTCTCAGCACTGACTCAAGGAGCACCAACCCCTCTGTTTAGAGACACCAATCTCAAGGAGCACCAACCCCTTTCCTGATATTCAATAGAATGTACAATAGTACAGAGGATCTCTCTATTTCACTTGATTTCTGTCAAGTGCCTCTTGACAAACAAAGCATAGAATTTTCAAGAGTCAAAATTGACTCTTCATAATTCCATACATTATCTAATCTTGATGCAGCTTGAGGATAATATTATCATAGTCACAATAAAATCTCATGAAATTATATTACAATGATACATCTTTTCTTTCCTTTCTCACTGTTTGATTTTCAACCTTTTTCCATACAAAAACTATAAATCTAACTACCCACTGTGGTTTCCAATTTTCAGCATCAAAATCCAGAAAAGACTTTCACATAACTTAATAGTAATGCCCTTGTTTCAAGTTTTTTTTTCTTGTCATGATAGAACCCTAATCCTACTGGTTTTGGCTTTTTACAGAAAAATCATTACATATTGGAAGTATTACCATTGTTGCTCAAATTTCAGTTTCCAGAAAGTTATACAAGACTATTTCTAGGTTACAGAATAACTGTCAAGTAACAGTTCTGATTTTGCAATGATAAAAAAAGAAAATTCTTTCTTTCTGTCGAGGATAGAACAACAATGTCCAAAAATAGAGGTGTGACATAACATATCTTCACTAGAATCCTGCACATGCAGTGCTTACACAAAAGCAGTGAGAACCCATCTTTTAAAACATAAAATGATAACCATTTTACCCTGACAAAACCAACAATGCAACTGAAGATTATTTTTAGTAAATGAAACCTCATCGAGATTATACCCAGAAGTAGTAATGAAGAGTACATATTCCATAAGAATTTCGACAAAGAATCTACTACGAAAATGAAGTAACTGAAATCCCAAACAACATGTAACCGAAAGCTATTAATCGTGCACTATAACAATTACCCACAATTTCAAGTGAGGCTGAGAGAATATTACATGAACTATACCCATTATAGTGGCTTCATTTCTTAAGTAACTGAAACCACAATGAAGTGAGACTGAAGTAACCTCACAAAAATGCAACCAAGAATTGTTATTCATGAACCTTGATAATAATCTGAAGAGATTCGATGAAATTATTACCCACAACCAGAAATCACAATTCCTTAAAATAACTCTCATATTATCGTTTAAAAGAGATTGTAGTCACGTTTTTGATTTTTTAAAAATAAACATTTCAGACTTTTCTCTTGAAAGCAATAGACGTTTTCATTTATCATTTTACATAAGAGAGAAAGAATTAGCTCGTAATCATCTTCTTGTCCAAAAGGGGATCTGCAAACCAGTCAATAGAAGAATACCTGACAGTAATGAGGTTGCTATCAAAAGAGGTTTACCAGTCATGTAGAGAAGAAAAACTGCCACACAACCTTCCAAACTCATGCCTGCACCTAGTGGTTGAAAGAAGACAAATGGAGCGTCCACTATGCTGGTCTTCTTACAACTTCCAAACATTTTCCAAGAACAAAAATCCCAAGGATAACAAAGAAATGGCTGAGAGAAATGATCCATGGTGGCGGCCAGTAGGGTTCCAAAGAAAAAATGTGAAAAGAGTGAAATGAATTTTTTTTCCCTAGTCTTTCAAAGAAAGCAAAGCGAATTCCTTTGCAAATGATGATAAGAATTTGAAGTCTGAAAAGGACAGTGATTAAACGAAATCTCATTATTCCATGTAAAGTCCGTGGGCTTATCCAAGGTTTGCATGCCGATAGGCATTATGGCATTTGACATTCTTAGACAATGTGTAATGCCGACTCAATAATACCATGCATTATTTCATAAATAGTGTTGAACTCATAAGACTTAAAGTTCCCAGAACGTCAAGGCAAAGTCACATCCAGTGTGACATAAACAATAATCAAACCTTTTATGACTGCAGTCGGCCTTAAGGCTTGAAGTAAATGTCAACCAAATGACCCAAAACAGATACAAATAGAAGATTGAATAGAATGCCTTTACGATAGGTCTAGTTCCACCTTGATATGCACAAAGTTAAATTATGTGTCATTTCCAAATGAAGTCCAAAGACTTATAATGAATAGAGAAGACTGAATTTTCATGATGAATTCATAATGCCTTAGAAATAGAAGCTAGATATTATGCAAGATTTTGAATGCCATTCTCCCATACCAAATACCTTGACTGAATTCATTAAAGCCAACTTGCCAAGAGATGAAAAATGAACATGCTCAAAATAATAGCAAGATTGATCCTCAAACCCATGCCATTGACAAAGAAAGAGAAGTATACCATGACGAATGTCAAGATTCTTGTAACTAATCAAGCATAAGTAATCAACTTGTAAAAGAACCGATCATGCCAGTCACTTATAATCACATGAAGTACTGAAACACAGATGTTAAACCAGAAATGTATCACCTGATCAATGGAGCAAATAAACAGTAATCAAAATACCTCAATAGAGATCTGCACAATGAGTTAAATGATTAGTACCACCATATAATAAATTCAATGAAGTAAGTGTGTCAATCAAAAAATGGATCAACTGAGAAGATAACCATCAAGATGCCAGATAAACACAAATTGACATCAAGGACAAAAATAGCATAAGTGGGATTCATCATCAGGCTATGTGTTTCTTCTTTTGGGGCAAACAAATTTGATGACACCAATTCAATAGAAAGGAAGAAAAAGGGGTCTTTCTTCGATTGGTTTTATTTCTCAATCAATGTTTGTGCACTTATTTTAAGCAACATTCTTGTGTGGGTCAAAGACATTGGTAGGTGAGGATGGGGAATTGGGATTCCTACAACATTTATGTCATTATCCATAAGGTGTTTCTTTTTAGGGACAACACTATATAGATTCCAAAAAACTAGAGGTATTTCAATGATGTGGATATGCCAAGTTGTGGTTGCACCATTGTGCAAGTTGCAAAACAAAGTTCCTCAAGAAATTTCACTCTATATGAGATAAAAGACAAGCATTTTGCAATTCTTGATGAAGTTGAAAGTTGGAACATAGTAATGAATTCTATTATCTCTCTTGTCCATATTACCATAGTTTTTTTATGCCATTTCCCTTTGTATTTAAAAAAATATATTATTATTTCTTTATCCTTTTTATTATTCAACACTGCATTAACATGACTTAGGCAGAATTTTTTTTAAAATTTTCTTGATTTTTTGTATATGTTGTTTATTAGTGTTGACAACCTCAACTTGTCAAACTTGTCCTCTTTGTTGAAATCATATTTTAACTTATAAATAGTAAGAACTATTAGTTTCCCTAGGAACAAGCATGTTTCTCATAATAAAATTGGCTTATCTCTTTGCCACATTTCCTATCATATTACACAACATATTTTGCAGGAAACTTCATTAGAGGAACATAGATATGTTTCCACATACCACAATTTCTAGTGACAACATTTAAATAAAATACTTATTTTTCAAACCCTTCCCTTTTACTGAAATTTATGATGACTATATATAGATTCCTTCTACATTAATTCATGTACCCTAATTAGTTTATAAGCTTCTCTCAATTCTTGTCCCCAAACTTTTGATGCTACCTCTTCCCATCCTATATGATATAGATAAATGATGTTTTTTTTCATCTTTGTAAAAATTTCTAGCATTGGCCATTCTCTTATATCTATTATTGGTATTGTATCTTTGGTTTTTTATACTAATATGTCCACAATGTTTGTGGAATAGAGCATGACCATGGGCACTAGCATTGGTTTATTCAAAATTCCTCCAACATCATTGTGTACATTTGATATATTGAGTGTCATGATATGGATTCCAGTTTATGATCATCTTATTGTGCCCATTATTTGCAAGAACATTGAAAATGAAAGGGGGTTTAGTCCACTATAATGCCATCTCCTCCTAGGAGATCACATGCACCAAAGCATACATATTGGTCTCAAGAGAACATGAAATGTGCTAAAACTCTAAGCTAGTATAAAACATCAACCATGACATAATATAAACCACACTCTAAACCAAGAAAACATATCTCCAATCACATGAATATAACCATCACTAATGATGCATCCATGCCGCTACCAACAACTCCCACTGAAATGTGATAGTGAGCTACACATGGCAACATGACTGCCATCTCCTCTATGAAGATCATCGAGGTTTACACACAATCAACTGCAATTTCAGTAACATACAAGTGAAACCAAGATCTCCAAGCCAAGAAGATATATACAACCACCATGAAAACATCACAAACCAATCCAATCCAACACTACAAATTCATCACTATCAAAATCTCCCACTGAAAGTGTATTAGCAACTAATGTACCAAGCTAGATCATGGCATTATGATCAAACCAAATGCTACAAGTCCCATCACTCGACTAATCGAGTACTCTAACCATCCATCCTCACATCCCAAAGAAACATACCAATACACAAACGACCACAGACAAGGCCAACTAATGAAATATGCAACAAGAATGAATCAAACCTGGTGGATATAGACAATCCACATCTGAGTCATTCTACTACAACTGAATGGGTGATCAATCCATACAACTACATAACTTGTATATCCAACCACTGAAACATGTAAACTCAACATCACATTAGTAACTTGCAAACCAAGATATCAAAGAAGATAATCTTGTAGACATCAAGATTCAAACACCAAATCAACCACATATTTGATTTTGCAACCATGTCCACAAACAAGTAACCATAGTCAAAGAACCAAACAAGCATCGAGAAGATAAGAACAATCTTCTAACACCAAACCATATCGCCACCAAGCAACCACATACATTATCATGTCATACCAATGCATGAAATGTACCTATATATCCATGACACCATAACCACAACCAAAATTGGACCTACACTCAGCTATCACCCATACAAGACTCCAAGTCTCCACTGATGTCAAACCATGTCCTCAAAATTGAAAACATGTGTACCTATCACCATCAAAGTCCAACTCTAAAAAGCACCTATAAACCTATACCAGGAAGCACAAAATTGATAATTAAAGAATCATATACAAACACGTACTCCCTCAAGGTTTCACCTCTTGACTCATACATATTCTCACACAATCACACCCCAAATATCAAGCTCCTACAAGTGATCAGACAAGTACCAAACTCATCCTGCTCCACAAAATGATAAATAATCTAAACCACTATGTAGTGTAGGTCAATGCAGGATAATCGGGGTCCAAACTAGGCCTCTACATGGTGATGAAAATTTATAAAATCAGAGTTAGACAACTTGACATAAAAATTTGAATAGGTTATTAACATAATTTGGAAAATATGTAAGAACAAAAGTTGTAGCAAATTGAATGTAGTTTCTGGGCTACAATTCCTTTTTTGGAAAAAAATAAATTTGTTTTTGAGAAAATTTGAAATTTCAATGCAGTGGTATTAAATTTTAAAAGATAAGAAGTGGGTGTATGTCTGACCACCCTAAGTACACAAAATTTTATTTTTTAATTTTTAATTTTTGAATATAAGTAGAGGACACATGCTCAAATGTGCTAGATTTTCTTTTGTAATATTATTAGTTTTTTATTAGATCTTTTCAAAATTATTAAAATGACTATGTCTGACCACCGTAACTTGGTCAACAAATTATGAAATTCAATATGTTTATCCTATAGTATGTGAAGCATAGAATGTGGTGCATCTTGTAGATTTAAAGAATGTTAAGTACTTTGAAATTTATAGAATTTTTTCAATCAGCCTATGAATCAGGACTTTTGATGTAATGTAGGTAAAAAATGAATAATAATTATTTATTAAATTTAAAATAAGGAAAAATTTATATTGGTGGAACTCTGACAATTTTTCTAAAAACCTTTTTTGTTTGATAAAATTCGGGTCAAAAAAAGTTGTCAGCTAGAAGGGAAAACTTCAAAAAACTAAACAAAATCAAAAACACTTTTTTTGGGTTGACTTTGCAGTTCAGATAATTTCAAACCAATCCCGAGCCAATATCTGTTTTGGTTTGGTAATACCAAATCAAAACGGATATCCATTTATAACGAATATTTGTTTTGTTTTCTAAAATGGATATCTGTTATTTATATTAGTTATATTATTTATAATATATAATATTATATAACATATATTATGTATTTATAATACATATATTTATAATATATAATATTATGCATTATTTTTTTTATAAGTAAGTGCTATCAGTGGGGATAGCACCCCTTTTCATTAATTTCAAAATGGCAATATTTGCCTATACCTTACATTTCTGATTACATTTTATATCTATGTTGTTATATAGCTATATACAACTTCCATGGATCTCCCCAGTACCATACAATGGGTCATCCTACATTTGTTAAACTAGTCTTCATCTTGCACAAACCTTGTGAAGGCTCCCAGATCATTGTTGATGATGTCTGCCCGATAAACATCCCACGCATTACCTAGGAAATTAATCCTTGCTTTGGTCTGGTTCCGAGAGCTTCTATTAACTTCCTCCCCATCTTCTACCTCCTCTTCTACTCCTCTTTCTTCAAACATTTATTTCAAGGGGCTCACCACTCCTTCCGCAGGAAGCTCTAGAATTACATTGGCCACTGCTTGTGTGTTCAATACTGTTACGAAGTCTTCCAAATTCTCCACCATTATTTATCTGGTGCCCAAAACATCTATCAGTAGACCTAAGATAGTCTTGTAGATTCTGCCATCGCACCAATGCTTTCTTTCCTACATCATCTCTTTGATTATTTTCTCGATAGCACCAAGGATTGGCGTGGATCCCACTAAGAATAACCTTTGGAATTGAACCCGTATCAACTCTTTGATGTAGCCACAAATTATTCCAAATATGTGCTCCATTTTCTTCCTTTGTGTTTGGCACTGCTACTCATACTTAGATATTTCATTCTTTCAACTTTCCTTTATAGGGTTTAACCACACTCCTTCGCACCGGACACAACCCCTAATCTCCTTAAAAAATATTTGTTCAGATCTATTAATGCCTCTATCCTATCCATCCATCCCTATTCCATCTTTTCTAAAGATTCATAAATATTTCTTTAACCTGATCTTTCGGTGTCCAACACCTCTCGTAGTCCCCACCACTGATCCATACTGTTGTCTACATTAACTGGCACTCCTTGATAAACTCCACAGTTTTCCAATAAGTCCACAGCCTTATTGGCTTCCCTAAATATATTTGATAGGGAATAATCGCTCAGTTTCCCATGTAACATGATTTGATCACACCAATCCAGTTATCCAGTTTCCAATTTGGTGCTTTCCAAGAGGTGATCACCTGGATGTAGATTTGGAATCTCCTTCTATTTCTACGGAGTCGATTCCTTTCTGAATACAAACTTCCAATACCAATGTAAGCACCTCCACCTCTACCATGTTGTTCATGCTATTGCCTAGGTTTTTAGATGTGGACCACACACCTTGTCCTTCTTCATTTTTGGTTATACATCCTTCACCTGACTTTCTGGGGTTGGCCTTGGCAGCCCCGTCAAAATTTAGTTTCCATTTTAAGCGCACCTTTTGTTTCCACCAGACTTCCTTTCTATTTACCTTCTTCCCTAATGTCATCGGATTTCTAGGTATCCTTAATTTCATCCAGGATTTTTTAATTTCCCTGTCCCAGCGTGTGAATTTTGTTTTAGACTGAATAACATTCCTACTATTTGTTGTTTCCGCTATAGCGTCCTGTATTTTTGCAATTAGGCTGCTTCTTTCGAGGGATTGGTTTCTGAATATATGATTGTTCCTTTCCTTCCATACATACCATATGACCAAGGAAGGCATCAGTCTCCATATATTTTTCCAATAACCATTTTGGTTTAAAATCATCCAATTGTTCATGGCTTCACCAATTCTTTCCTACCTTGGTCCTTAGATCACAAATGCCTCATACAACAAATCCTAGCATATTACCGCCATCGGTAACACGAGGACTAAATGGTCTATATTTTCCTCCTCTTTTTTACATAATACACACTTGGACGGGCCCACAATCCCTAGTCTCTTCAATCTATCTCCTGTCAACCACTGATTATGTAGTCTTACCCAAAGAAATGGCCTAGCTTTTGGTAATATTTCTTGTTTCCAGCATAATGTGAAAATCCACTATTTATCCTATATTTGTCCACTCTACCCTTAGCCCTCTACCCTTAACCCTTAAACCCTTAAACCCTATACCCTCTATCTCTCTCCCACTCGCTCCCTCCCTCTCTCTCTCTCTCACTCACTCCCTCTATCTCTCCCCTCTACCCTTAACCCTTAAACTCTAAACCCTTAAACCCTCTACCCTTTATCTCTCTATCACTCCCTCCCTCCTTCCCTATCTCTCAAGTCTCTCCCTCCTACCCCCTCTCCCTCTCTCAGGTCTCTCACTCACTCACTCACTCACTCAACTCACTCCCTATATCTCTCTCATTTACCCTTAACTCTAAATGCTAAACCCTTAACCCTTAAACCCTTAAATAATCTACCCTCTACCCTTAACTGTACCCTCTACTTCTCTTTATCTCCTCCCACCTCTATCTACCTAGACCTCTCTTTGTTGTTTTCTCACCTCTCTCTCCATCCCTACCTCTCCCTCTATCTCTGCTTTCATATCTACTTCTCTCTACCTATTTTTCCCTCTATACCTATTTCTCTCTCCCTCCTTGCCTCCTCTCTCTCAATATCTCTATCTTCTTTCCCTCTCTACCTCTCTCTCTCTCTCTACCCTTAACCCTAAACCCTAAACACTTAAAACCCTCTACCCTATACACTCTATCTCTCTCCCACTCCCTCTCCCTCTCTCTCTCTCAATTCTATCCCTCCTACCCCCTCTCCCTCTCTCAAGTCTCTCTCACTCACTCACTCCTTCTATGTCTCTCCCCTCTACCCTTATCTATCTACCCTTAACCCTTAAACCCTTAAACCCTCTACCCTCTACCCTCTATCTCTCTCCCACTCCCTCCCTCTCTCTCTCTCTCAAGAATCTCCCTCCTACCCCCTCTCCCTCTCTCAATTCTCTCTCTCTCACTCACTAACTCACTCCCTCTATCTCTCTCCCCTCTCCCCTCTCCCCTAACCCTTAACTCTTAAACCCTCTACCCTCTACCCTCTACCCTTAACCGTCTAACCTCTATCTCTCTCCTACTTCATCCCTCTCTCTCAAGACTCTCCCTCCATCTCTCCCTCCCTACATCCCAACTTCTCTTCCCCAATCCCTCAACCCTTAAAAACTTGAACACTCAACCTTGTACCTTAAACCCTCAACCCTCAACCCTTAAATCCTAAACCTCTAAACCCTCTACCCTCTACCCTCAACCCAATACCATCAACCCTAATCCCTCAACCCTTAAACCCTTAAAGCCAATTAAAATCTCTACCCTAATCCCTCAACCCTCAACCCTTAACCTTTAAACCCTCATCCCTCAAACCTCTACCTTCAATCCTAAACCCTTAACCCTAAAACCTCAACCCCTACCTTGTACCCTATATGTTGGACCTTGAACCCTAATCCATCAACCCTATACCCTCAACCATCTACCCTCATCCTTAAACTCTTGAACCTCAACGCTTAAACCCTAAACCATTAAACCCTTAACCCTGAATCCACAACCCTCAACCCTTAATCCCTTAATCCTCAACCCTTAAACCCTAAACTCTCAACCCTTATACATTAGACCCTCAACGCTAATCCTTCAACCATATACCTTTAAACCTATACCCTAAAACTTCTACCCTCAACCCTCAACCCTTAAACCTTCTACCCTCAACCCTCTACCCTCTACCCTCTACCCTCTACCCTCTACCCTCTACCCTCTACCCTCTACCCTAAAACATTAATCCTATACCCTCAATTATCAACCCTCTATCCTATACATTAGATCCTCAACCCTCATATATCTCTATCCCTCTCTCCTCTTCTCTCCTTCTCTCTATCTCACTTCTCCCTCCATCTCTCCCTCCATCTCTCCCTCCATCCTTCCTTCCCTCTCTACCCTAATCCCTCAACCCTATACCCTCAAACCTTAAACCCTTAAACCCTTAAACACTCAACCCTCACCCTGATACCCTCTACCCTAAATCCAATACCCTCTACCATCAACCCTATACCCTCAACACTTAAACCCTTAAAACCCAAGTAAACTCTATACCCTAATCCCTCAACCCTCAACCCTCTACCCTCAACCCTCAACCCTCAACCATCAACCATCAACCCTCAACCCTCAACCCTCAACCCTTAACCATCAACCCTAAACCCTTAAACCCTCTACCCTCTACCCTATAAATTAAAACCTCAACCCTCAATTATCAACCCTTGACCCTTAATACCTCAACCCTAGGTAGGTAGGGGAACATAGGTGAGATACAAAGTGATCAAGGGAGAGGTAGGTAAAAAAAGGGATAGGGGAGATAAATATAGGTAGAGAGGGTAGGAGATGTAGAGAGAGGAGAGATAGAGATAATTAGAGAGGGAAGGGAGGGACAAGTAGGGAGGAGATAGAGGTGTGTGTGTGTGTGTGTGTGTGTGAGAGAGAGAGAGAGAGAGAGAGAGAGAGAGAGAGAGAGAGAGAGGAGACACGGTTGAGATATAGTGATGGAGGGAGAAGTGGGTAAAGAGAGGGGGAGGGGAGATAAAGATAAATATAGAGGGAAGGAGATGTAGAGAGAGATGATAGATAGAGAGAAGTGGAGAGTGGAGGGATGGTGGGAGAGGAAAGGAGGAGATAGAGGTGAGTGTGTGTGAGAGGGAGAGAGAGTGAGAGGAGAGAAAATGAGGGGACAAAGGAAGGGGGAGAGAGAGAAATAGATTAGAGAGGGAAGGGGGGAGAGATATAGAGTAGAGAGGGAAGGAGAGAGTAAGAGAGAAATATGGGTGAGGGAGAGAGTGGTAGGTAGTGGAGGGAGAGGTAGGTAGAGAGGGAAGGAGAGAGGGATGGATAGGAGGGAGAGAGGGAAGGAGGGAGAGTGAGATGGAGAGAGTGGTGAGATAGAGAGTAGAGAGGTAAGGAGAGAATGAGAAATAGAGATAAAGAGAGAGAGGGAGGTTGGAGGGAGGGAGAGGTAGAAAGGGATAAGTGAGACATAGAGAGGGAATGAGGGAAAGTGGGATAGAGAGAGAATGGTGATTTAGAGAGGAGGGAGTGAGAGGGAAGGAGGGAAACTGGGAGAGAGGGAATGGTGATTTAGAGAGGAGGGGGTGATAGGTAGAGATAGAGATAATGGTGAGATAGAGAGGAGAGAGTGAGAGAGAAAGAGAGGGATGGAGAGACAAGAGAGAGGTAGGTAGAGGAAGGGAGAGGAGAGATAGAGAGTAGAGAGGGAAAGAGGTAGGGAAGGAGGCATAAGTGAGATAGAGAGGGATGGAGAGAGAGAGAGTGATGGAGGGAGAGGTATGTATAGAGAGGGAAAGCGAGAGGAGAGATAAAGAGTACAAAGGGGAGGGATAGGTAGGGAGATAGAGTGTGTGTGTGTGAGAGAGAGAGAGAGATAATGGTGAGATAGAGAAAAATATCAATTAAGAGAGAAAGAGGGGGAGGGAGGGAGGGACAATAGTGAGAGAGATTGGGAGGAGAGACAAAAAGAAGTGGAGGGAGGGTGAGGTCGAGAGAGGAGGGAGAGGAGAGATAGAGAGAAGTAGAGAGGGAAGGATGGATGGAGGGAGTGTTAGCGAGGGAGATAGAGGTTTGTGTGAGAGAGATGAGAGAGAGAGAGAGAGTGGTGAGATAGAGAGGGGAGAGTGAGAGGGAGGGAGAGAGAATTATGAGATAGAGAGGAGAGAGTTAGAGAGAAAGTGGGGGAAGAGAGGGATAAAGAGTGAGAGAGAGATGTAGGTAGAGGGAGGGAGAGGAGAGATAAATATTAGAGAGGGAAAGAGGTAGGGAGGGAGACATAAGTGAGATACAAAGTGATGGAGAGAGAGGTAGGTAAAGAGAGAGAGAGGGGAGGGGGGAGGCAAATGTAGGGAGGAGATAAAGGGGTGTGAGAGAGAGAGAGGGGAGAGAGAGAGAAAGGGAGAGAGAGAGAGGGAGTGGAGAGATATAGAGTAAAGAGAAGGAGAGAGAAAGTTGATACAACTTGCTGACTACTAAAATTTTATCACCTGATTACTAAAATTTGAATTGTTGATTACTGAAATTTGACTAAGTCTAAAATTTTTAAGATCTTCCAAAAACTAGAATTTGCATTATAATTCCTAGAGATTTGAAACCACTCTCAAACATCCTACCTATATACATGTAATATAACTTAAATTATAGGAAAGTAAATGTCCATATGTAAATGTAAACTTATACTTACATATTTATTTCATGTATATAGTTTCCTTGGAAGAGAAAGCGATAATAAAAGAGTTTAGAAAAATGAATTCCAAAATTCATTGCAAAAAGAAAGAGAACTCACACTTGTTCACTCATTGAAAAATTCAAGCCATTTGGCACTCGCAAAATGTGGCATTTTTCAAATTTGGCGAGCGCAATATGGCCTATTACGGGTTTTTTTTGCAATTTGACATCAAAATTGTGTCACAGATTGGTGCACTTACCCTGCTGTCTTTTAGCACTTTGGACTCTTAAGGGAAATTGTCAGTCTAATGTAGCTCGAAGTCATTCAACATGTTTGGGTGCAAAATAGGACCATGACTAGTGTAAAAATACCCATATAGACATTTTGGAACAACCCATTTGGTCGTACGAGTTGCAAAAAGAAAGTTGCACCACTTTGCAACTTTACACTGCTTACATCTAACATTTTCTTCCTCAACTAAAAAATAGTCACCACGAGATAATGCCTCCAAGATAAAAAAAAATTGAGAGGTTATTGTAGAGGGTCCCAACATGATCTCATATCCTCTGATTAAGAGTTTGTAAGCATCATGATTTTTGGGTAATAGCTCATCAAATATTGCTACCTTTTAGCACCTTGGACTCTTAAGGGAAATCGTTGATCCAATGTAGCTCAGAGTGATTCGGTGTGTTTGGGTGCAAAAAAGGACCATTCCTAGCATAAACGTACCCATCCAGACATGTTAGAATAGTACATTTGGTCATATGAGTTGCAAAATGAAATTTTCTCTGCTTTGCAACTTTATACTGCTTGCATCTGATAACTTTTGCTTCAATTAAAAACTCGTCACCATGGGAAAAAACATCCAAGATAGTAAAAAGTGAGAGAGGTTATTGAAGAAGATCCCAAAATGATCTTGTAGCCTCAGACAAAGAGCCTATAAGTTTCACATTTTGTAGGTAATATTCCATCAAAGATTATTTCATTTTTTCACTTTGGACTCTTAAGGGAAATCGCCAGTCTAATGTAGCTCTGAGCGATTCTATGTGTATGGATGCAAAAGAGGACCATTCTTAACATAAATGCACCCATATAGTATGCCTTTTTTTCTTATTGATGCATTATGGTTAGCAACATTCATTGTTGTGCATTAAGATAATACAAATTGCATGTCCAAGGTCAAATAACATGAATGCCATGGAGTTGTATTTGGTTTGTTTAATGGTAGTATCACATTCATTTGGTATGTTTAATGGTTTCATAATGATTGAGTGATGTCTTAATTGTTGATAGTGATTATTATATAGATTTCACATGAACAATCTAATGGACATGTTGTTTAGTTTTAAGGACTTTGTTTGAAGGTTGCATCAAACCCCTATGGTTGAAAGACATTAATTCTTACTCAAGATGATTTTATACCTTTTACATGTTATTAATCTTGAATGAACATTGAGTGACATTGATTTTATCAAGATGATTTTATTACTTTCGAATGAACACTGTAACATGACATCCATTTCATTAAGTTGTATCCATTTTTCATTAATTTTAACTTCTTTTGAAATAAAACTTAGCTACCCACTTCATTACATGAGCTTGAGAAAAAATAATGTCAAATGTAAATTCATTCAACAAAGCTTGAAATCATGGGTATTCTCAAATTGAGTGTTTGATAAAAATTTATTGGTAGACATGTATGAAAAATATGATACAATAAAATACTTGCAATGAATTGTTTGAAAAAAATCCTCAAAGAAATATGGTGTCATGGAATGTAATGTATGTGAACCTTAATATGAATGAACTCTAACATAGATGGATTACCAACTATAATTCATAAATTCTATTAAAATGCAATTTCGTTAATCTATAACATACATTATCAATCATAAATTTAAACCATTCTAAGATAATTATACATTCCATTTTGAAAATTCAAAGTAGAAAGACATGTACATGAGGAAAATATTAGATCGAATATCAATTATTATAAATCAAACTATAGAATAATTGTGTTTGTGCATATACAAATTTGGAATTCCTACTCAAAAAAAGTTTTACAAAATGTGACATATATGCCATCTCAAGATATATCAAACTCTAAGTACATATCAATCTATATCATATCCTAATCCTGTGTTGGACCATCAAAATCGAGCCTCCTCAAAGAAGTTTGTTGCTCTGAATTTTTTTGCAAAATAAAATTTCAAACTACAAATTAGATTAATTATATGAATGGTTGACAATATAGACTAGTAAATAGGAACTTATTTACCATCATTTATTAATTATGAATTTAACATCAAAATCAGTATATATGTACTATATTATATCAATAATGCAATTCTTGTTTACCTCATGTCTCTCTCTCTTTTCTGTAAGAGGCTTTGCATATGATTGTCCCTTAGGATGATCGGGAGTCCTCCTATAAAGAAATGGTCTCACAATAGTCATAGTGTTGATTCGTGTAGAGGACTATATGAGATAAAATAAAAATGATACAAATTAACATATAATTGTTGGCAAATAATCATATCTACTAAACACATATCTACTCCTATCTAAACGTAAATATCTACAATATAAAATAAAAAACATACATGTTGTGATGCTATGACACTAGATGGGCTCATAGTGGATGAATCGACTAAGATGGTTTCCTATATAAAAAGTGACAAGAATGTAAATGCACATGCACATATAATTATAATTTCAAGAATAAAACAATACCTGTTGTGCAACTTCATCCAATGGATCAAACCCACTCAACAAGGTTGTATAAGAACTAGGTTGTCACATAAAAACATAAGATTACATTAGACTATCAATATATGTAGTACATGTATTTATACATAATCGATTTCAAAAAATAACATCTAAAATAACAATTTAAATAATATTGTATATTGATTCTCTAGGGAAAATGAAACTACAGTATGTTTAGCCTCTTGCCCTTGTGACATCTGCTCCTCTATCAACAACTGTTAAATATTCCAACACATAAACATATATTAGAAAAAATACCTCTCATAAAATATGAAAGAATTTACATAAAACACACTACAAAATTACTTTAAGTCTTATCGGTCCTTCGGTATCGTTCTTAGCAGTCGATGTATCTCCTTCAAATCATCCACTCCGTGCTCTATCAACTCCTAGATTTGACATATCATGAACCTCATAGTCATATGTGTCTATGGAAGCCTCAGTGGACCGTCAAAGAGGACCCAAACATAAATTTTTGCATGTCATGCAACGATGAGGCACACAAATATGTCCCAAAGAGGATGGTGTACTAGTGGGAGCTGATGACAATGTACTAGTGGGAGTTGATGCAGCAGGTGCACCACCATCATGCCAGGATGTATCAGGTGCAACACCATCATGATGGGATGCACCATCAAATGGTTGCACAACATGATGGATATGCATGACCAAATGATCACTCAATGAATGTAACACAAAAATGCTCAAAGTCCCTACATCTACAACAATCTTAGGGTAAGGTAGTGGAGTTGGGGCAGATATAGGTATTGGGGGACGAACTGGGGTGATTTGACATGATCTAGGTCTATCTTGTGGCATCCCTCTACCAACACCCTAGAAATATCACATGTCAAAGTAATTGATATGTTTCCCTAGCACAAACTAAACATATAATTCTCAGAGAAACTACTGATGGACATCAAGATTGTTGTTGGGTGGTTTATTAAAAACCATCCACCAACGTCTCCAAAAATTATGTAATATGCCTCTATGGGTGCACTATTTAATTGAAAATTTTGGTTTTTGTACATTAACATGTTGTCTTGTTCTCTGATTGATGAATAGCTGGGTTAATTGGGATTTCTCAATATCAAGTGCCTTCACCTCATCATATGATAACCCATTGACATAAAATTGTCTTTTTTCCTCTCGCTACTATGCAAATCGATTATGCTGAGTTGCCAAAGTTTCAACATTTGAAATGATTGTTTCCAAAGCATTTTTCATGTGTGATAGCTCATCGAGTGTATAGATTTGACATAGATTTCTTAATTGATCTAAATTTCTATGAATAGACTCATGTATTGTTGGTATATTTTGGTTTGGAAATAACGGTTGCGATGAATGAGGATTTGGAGGGTTTTCATTTTGTGCGGGATCATGGTTTTCATTTAGTGCAAGGTTAGGGTTTTCATCTTATGTAGGGTTAGAGTTTTCATGTTGATCCATTTTAAACCTTTTAATTGATAATTTAAAATAAACTAAACAATGATTCTAATGCAATAAAAACCTATCAAATATACCCTATTTTTGACTAAAATTAAAAAACAATGCAAAAAGAATATAAATTGAATAAATATTAAAAACATAAAAATCCAAACATACCTTTGAAATTTGACTGATTTTGGGAAAAATGACCGCCTAGGAACAAATATCTGAGTTAGAGAGGAGAGAAAGTGTCACAAAGTCACCTAATTGTGAGGTCGCAGGTTTTTTGTTTTTTAATTTACAACACAAGAAACAAATATCCATTTTAAGATGGATATCCATTTCCTTTTCTAGAGTATTTTTAATATATGATTGGGTCCGAGACTCGACCATATCTAAATTGGTGACATTTTTTTATCAAATGTTTGATATAAAATATATAATACAATATATTATAATACAATATACATTATATTATGTGTAATATAATATATATTATTATATAATACAAAATATATTATTATATTATTATAAAATAATATATAATATGAGCTCTCATCATTTTTTTATGATTATTTATTATGAAGGTCTTCCTTTACCTTGTAGGAGATGTTTTTCTATAGGTCATTTGGTTGCAAATTGTCATAAATCTCATCTGAGCTATGCTACTTGGTGGAAAGATGCTCTTCGAGAGCATCTTACTATGGTGAATCCTATGATGCTTTTGGGGAAGATGACTTGGCCCCTAAAGTCATGGCTTCTCCGGCCGATGGTTCTCAGTTGCCATCCATTGTTGCTATTACTGCTCCTAGGTCTTATGTAGTTGCTATTGGGGCTTCTGGTTCTATTGCTGATGTTGGTGTTGGTGGTTCTTCTGTTGTTGTTGGTTCATCTATAGTTGCTACTAATGTGGTTTTCTAGTGAGGTTGCTGTTGTTGCTATGACTGGTAGTTTATCTATATCTCCTATTGTTGTTTTTGGTTGTGGGAGTGACACTCCTAGTTATTTTCCTCTTTTTCCTTTGGTGGCTTGTCCTCTGACTTCCCCTTGCTCCATTCCTTCAGAGGATGATCTTTCTTGGATGGTTGTGTAAATAAGGAAGAGAGGTCTCCCTAAGCATAATCACTCCTCTCAGTCCCTTGTAAAGTTTGTTTGTGGTGGTTGGAAGGCTGTACGCGCGATTTAGCTTTGCATTTCCCATTGTTGCTTGATGTTGTTTGGCCATTGTTCTTCTTTGTTTATCTTTGGAGCAGTTGTTTGTTTCTTTTGTGGTTTTTGGGTGTTTGGATGCTAATGACTATCTAGTGTTGTATCTTTTGAGAGACATTTTGTACCTAAAGTTGTAAAGGGTTTCGGGTTCCTTCAAAACATATTTTCCCTTATAATCAAAACAAACATTATAATAATGTTTTAAAAATATTATTATAATATTTTTTAATTTAATTCGTATAGGATAAATATATTAAAATAATATTATAATATATAAAATCAGTCGGGCCCAGACTTGACCAAATTAAATTTTTTGAATTAAAAAAAACAAATATCCATTTCTAAATGAATATCTATTTTTAACAGATATCCATTTTGGTTTGGTATTACCAAACAAAAATGAATATTGTACCTTACCTTGCAAAAAGCCAAATGCATGAATTTCACATTTTTGGACGTGTTAAAAATGCCCTTTTTCACATCGCCACTTTTTGGACCCTCATGATCTTGCACAAACCCGTACACTATAAATTCTCTCCAACACCTCTTTGAAATCAAAAATCTGATTCTATATGCAAAAGTTATACTCAAAATTGTGCAACTGATAATATCTAACTTTTAGGCCCCCAAAATTGATCAAAATAGAAACATGAAAGAACCAAATCTATATCATTGTGTAGTGCTCAAAACTAGCTTTCCAATGAGTAAAAGAAGTCAAAAAATATACTTCATGGATGAAATTTCTGCAAGTTTGGAAAAAATGTCCGATTTAACTATATAGACAAGTTTTTGGTGGGGCCCACTCCAAAAATAAAATCCATTTTAATTTCTGCACTTTAGGTGGTAGGTTTTTTTTGTTGTTAATATTTAATATTTTAGGCCTTTAAATATTAATGAAGTGAGGATGGATGGTTTTAAAAATAGTTTAGATTAACCTTTAAAAGGCTTCAAATATTAAAGACCCCCTTTTAGACTTATACAACCACCTTACATTTTGTAGGTCATGTCAAATATTTCAAGAAAAGATCGACATATATTTTAAAATATTTTAATGGTTATTAATGATTCATAAATCTATGTAGGTTTTTGACATACTTGCCAGGTATGACACCTGCACAGACTACCGATTGTGGGTACGGGGGTCTGTGGACCCCCCAAATCATTTACATATATATTTTTATTTTATTTTTCTTTTAAAATTTTCAATGTGATTTTTAAAATTGACTTTATTTTATTTTGTAGGGTTTGACAAAAAATTTCTGCTGGAGATATAATAATTTTTTTTTTCAAAAATTTCCTACACATGGCGAAGTAGGGCAGCCAAAATGGCCGTACGACAATTGTTTTTTGCCTTTTTTCAAATTTTCCAAAATAGGCCAAATTTTATGTCATTTTTCATATACCGGGCTTATATCCAATGGTGAGGTTCATTTTGTCTCAAGAGGTCATATATGCAATTTCCTCTACAAAACCCTCATATGAAAACTTAAACCAAGAAACCCTCTTTGACCCAAATTTGGAAAACTTCAAATTTACAATAAATCCAACAAATATTAACTCAAAAGCCCAAATATGTATAAAAAAACCTCCAACATGTGTTCCATATCTTGTATTTCCTGACATATTTCATGCATTTCCATGGCTTCAACTTTGTAATAATCTCTCAAACTAGGGTTATAACAAAAATCCATCAACCATGAAAGCTCTAATACCACTTTTTAGGAAATATTGATTTCCTACATAATCCCATGAGAGATAAACATGCATACAAGTAACCATACTGCATAAATCAAATAGATAAGCCATAAGATAACACTTGTGAGAAAAGATAAGACTACAACACTGCAAGAGGAGACATGCTAAACAAGCAGACAAATAAAAATACTCAAATTATGAAACTAAAACATTATGCTCAAACCCAAAAAATTATATTATATTCATTCTTAGAAATATTTTCATTTTACATTACAATAGAGCTTCGACTCTTCACATTTTCATCTTCTATTATCATCTATTTTCACTCTCTGCTCTTGGGAGGATTTTCTCTCTTCATAGTCCTCTCTCTCCTCTATCTCTCTCTCTATCCATCTCTTGTAGACTTCACCACCTTTTTCTAACCGTCTTCGACCACCTACTATGTCTCATCACGAGTACATATATATAATATCACTTCAACTATCCGAGAGAATCACCTTTTCAATAATATTAAAGACCATTATGAAAGCCCAAAAGGACGTGCACAAATCACATTAAAAACCACTGTCCAATCGCATTCATCCAACTCTACTATCAAGCCACCATGGAACGCACTCACTGCTGTCGCCGAGGTCAAATGGTCAACATCGGGTTGACTACCGCGCTACCACCGTGATTAAAAGACAAGCCACGGTGGCCGTGGTAAATAGCTAACGGCTAGGGCAGACGGGTTACCGCGCTAACGCCGCAGTTAAATATTAGACTGCGGTGGCCGCGGTAGCCGCTAGCGGTCAGAGGGGCGGGCTTACTATGCTACCACTACAGTTAAATAACTGACCGCGGTGGCCACGGTAACCGCCAGGCATGAGCAAATAGCGACACCACACTACCGCGAGGGAAGGCCAGCCAGACTGCGGTGGCCGCGGTAACCGCCAGGACCTGGTCAATGGTTAACGACTGGCAAAGATCAAACAGAAAGCGGTTAACCGCGGTACCGCATGGGGCAAACAAGCAAGCCACCGTATAGCGGTAAACAACCCAAACGCGAAGGTCAAAAGTCAAAGCCCAATTACGACCAGAAGGTGGAATTATTTCCAACACTCCCTCTTAATTTCAGCTTCTGCGTCTGCACTTCCATAAATACTGAAAAAACTTGAAATCTTCTTTTCTGCAATGATCTTTTCAAGATCTCCTTCGATTCTCTTCTTCATCAGCTGGAGCTAGATATCCTCATCTGTATCTCTGTACTGGCTTCTTCATTCTTCAACTGATCATTATTCTCAACTTTCTCATATGTATTCTCCATTGCATCTGTCTTCTCATTCTCATGCTCTGTTCTTCTCCGAGGTCTGCAGCCTCTTTCATCCATTTTCCATCCTTTGCAAACTGCTGTTATCTTCTATCATAGAGATGGTTTCAGTTTACCATAAACTAGTTGTTTTTCTTCTCACCAATTTTCTCATTCTTTTCCCTCATCTCATCCTTCTTCTGACTGCCACTGCTTCTGCAGTTCCATCATTTCTTTGTCATTCTGATTTCATTCAACTCTTCCCATGAAAAACACACTGTAGGTGCTTGGGAGTTCTTCCATTTCATTCTCAGATAAAGGTGGTTTCAGATTACCAGAAACTCACAAGGATGTTTTGAATCCTTTCTGTATCCTGATCTTGACTGATTGATTTTTAATTCTTTCCATAGTGGCACGTTGTTGGTGCTAGGGAGATCGGTCATTTTTTTTTTTGCATCTATAGACTTCATCCTGATTACTTCATTCTCTCAAAGAGGTGGTTTCAAATTACCACTAACTAACTGTAAAAATTTCAATATTTTAATGAGGTGGTTTCAGATTACCACAAACTGGCTGTAAATCATTACTTCCCATGGTGGCACTTTTCTAGTGGTAGGGAATCCAAGCATAGTTCTATCTCTGATTTCATTCATGCTCACAGAATGCTTCTACAATTCATTATGTTATTTCTCCCTCTTTAGCCAAACTCCTCTTCTTTCAGATTCAGACTCTTAATGATGGCTACTAACAGCTGCTGCTGTAACCTCTGTTTTATCATGTCTTCTCTTCAATGCACACAAACAACTGAAAAATAAATACAAACTTCCTAGATTGCTTCAGCTATTATCAAACTCTTAAAATTTCATTGGTAGCTTCAGCTACATTTTTGATTCTTTATTTCACCTTACACATACAAATCCTTCATTCAAGCTTAGAATTTCTTGTGACTTCCCCTGCACTTCTTGTTCTATTATTTCAGCACTTTTTCTCATTTTAAAAAAAAAAATCAAAATAAAATCTTACCCTTTCTACTGCATGGCAGTTTCAACATCTTCATATCTTTCAAAACATCAAACTGGGATTTTCATCTTCACTCTTTGCAAGTGGATCATCAGATTGCAACTCCTTTTTTCTCCAAACATTTTTCATTTTATGTGTTCCTTCATACCTCTCAGAATTTTTATTCACTTTCACATATATACACTTGTACAATCTCTTGAACATACTAGTTAGCTTCTACCAACCTGAATCATCAATCCATCCACAGTCCATCTTCATGCATTTTCAACTAGATTCAATCTTTGACATCTTTCTCCAACACTTCTCCTCACAGTGATTCTTTGAACCACAAACTGTGCAAGGATGTAGATCCCAACACTTCTCCTTAATGTGACCTCTTCTATGACAGTGTGAACACTCATTACTCTTCATCTCTTTAACAAACTTACCTGCACTTGTAGCAGCATTTCCTTTTCCTGAATCATATCCGAGACCTTCATTCTTGGGCCTCATTACTATCTTAATAGGCTCTCTTCTCCCTTGTTCATGTTTACCAAGACCTTGTCCTGTGTAACCCATTCTTTTCATGATTTTCAACGTTGTACAACAAACCTCATCTTTTGAAGATTCTAACACTTTATCACATTTAGCCATATTTGCATATTCATCCACATGTTCATCTAGACATTTTATATCATCAACATTTTCAATAGAAACAGATTTTTCAAATAAAGAACACAAATCTGTTGTATCACATGAGACATTACAAACATAAAGTCTTGTTTCCATAGATTTATCACATGCACTTAATTTAACATTTTCTTCTTTCAATTATGTGATTTCCTTCAACAATAAACAATTTTTCTCTTCTACCCTTTTCAAGAGTTTTCCCAAATCTTCATTCTTTTCCTTTATCTCATCAAACAACTTCATTTTCTGTTCAACCTCCTCATTTCTCTTCTTAATCTCTTTAAATGACTTCAGCCTTTCTTCTAGTTCTACATTTCTAGCCTTAACCCTTCTTAATTCCTTTTCTAAATCATCATTTTCTTCTAACAACAAACATTTCTCTTTAGACTGCTCTTTTATTTTCTCAAAATAAGTCCCATTGTTCTTTTTAACAATACCCAATTCATCTCTAAGCAATATTAACTCTTCTTCTAAAACATTTTTTGCAGATGAAAGGTTTTCATTCTCTTTCTTAACTCTTTTCCCTACTTTCCCCATTTGTAAAGGAAATTTCAACTTACCTCTTTTGAACTTGTTCCAGGGATATAACAGCTTCGTGTGCCTCTAATCTTCTTCAGCCTCTGTTTTTCTTCTTTTCTGCAACAAGGTCTGCAACTCTTTGTTTGTTCAAACAACTGGTAATCTGTTCCTTCTTCTACTTGTGAGCTTCTTCTCAGCTTCTCTTCTGTTAGTGATCTCTATTCTCTCTTCAAAATACAACACTTCTGGCTTTTCTCAGCAATACACTTAGAAAGTTCTTCTCAGGCTTTAAACACACCTAAATCTCTTTGACAACTAGACTGTCTTCAACCTTTTCTCATATCTTCCTCTCTAGGAATGGAATCTTACTCTCTCGACAACTATTTCTAACACAAACAACTTTTCCTTAAAGACAGAGCACTTGAGGCTTCTTTTCTTCTAAAAAATTATTTCCTTTCTAACCCTCTTCACAAATCTCTAAACCCAAATAAACTTCTCATTTTTTGCACACAAACAAGTCCTAGACATTCTAAGGATTTTCTCAATCTAGACAGTGATTTCCTCACACAAATTTACCACACATTTCTACTCTCAGTCAAACTGACCAACAAGGCTCTGATACCACTATGTGAGAAAAGATAAGACTACAACACTGCAAGAGGAGACATGCTAAACAGACAGACAAAAAAAATACTCAAATTATGAAACTAAAACATTATGCTCAAACCCAAAAAATTATATTATATTCATTCTCAGAAATATTTTCATTTTACATTACAACAGAGCTTCGGCTCTTCACATTTTCATCTTCTGTTATCATCTATTTTCACTCTCTACTCTTGGGAGCATTTTCTCTCTTCACAGTCCTCTCTCTCCTCTATCTCTCTCTCTATCCGTCTCTTCTAGACTTCACTGCCTTTTTCTAACCGTCTTCGACCACCTACTATGTCTCATCACGAGTACATATATATAATATCACTTCAACTGTCCGAGAGAACCACCTTTTCAATAATATTAAAGACCATTATGAAAGCCCAAAAGGACGTGCATAAATCACATTAAAAACCGCCGTCCAATCGCATTCATCCAACTATACTATCAAGCCACCGTGGAGCGCACTCACTGCTGTCACCGAGGTCAAACGGTCAACATCAGGTTGACTACCGTGTTACCGTCGTGGTTAAAAGACAAGCTGTGGTGGCTGCGGTAAACAACTAATGGCCAGGGTAGATGAGTTATCGCGCTACCGCCGCGGTGGCCGCGATGGCCACGGTGGCCACGGTAGCCGCTAGCGGTCAGAGGGGCAGGCTTACCGTGCTACCGCCATGGTTAAATAACTAACCGTGGTAGCCACGATAACTGCCAGACAACAGTCAACTAACCACCAGGCATGAGCAAATAGCGACACCGCGCTAGCGTGAGGGAAGGCCAGCCAAACCGCGGTGGCCGCGGTAACCGCTAGGACCCGGTCAACGGTCAACGACTGGCAAAGATCAAACAGAAAGCAGTTAACTGTGGTACCGCACGGGGCAAACAAGCAAGCCGTGGTATAGTGGTAAACAGCCCAAATGCAAAGGTCAAAAGTCAAAGCTCGGTTATGACCAGAAGGTGGAATTATTTCCAACAACACTATATATACCTTGAAAAAACCCTCAAGAGGGAAAAAACTAGCCTCCAAAAGCATCCATACTCCGTATTATTCAACAATAAAGCAATACAAGAGTTATAATGAATACCTCTGAAGCATCAAATCTCTCAATGCATCTTCACGTGTCCAAGAATGAATCCACACATCTCATTCCATGCTTCACATATGCACTCCTCAAAAGACTCAATAATGAAAACCTACTCACACAACCAACCTTAACCACGAAACATGTGCTTGCTTTTATAGACTCAAGCTTGCACAAATACAACCAAGTGATAGGATATAACCATGTGGCACAAAACCATGTGAACACTAAACCACTAACCCCTTATTTAATATTGGGTACTAAGTTTTCACTTTATTTAATATTTCTTCAATATTAAATTATTACCACATGTTTCCCACACTTTAAATAGTAATACAATATTACAATACAACATAAAGTGGTCCCGAAATAATTACCTAATGTGATTAACCACACCACCTAGGTTCATCACAACTAAATAATTATTTAATTGCAACATTATAATAAACTAATTTATACAATGTAAGTCTCTCTTCTTGGTGGATTTTTTTTACCAAAATGGTTTTCCCATGTAAGAAAAGTGTCATGTGTTAAATACTTTTATTCCATATTTATTTTAGTTTCTTCTTTAGTTTATTGCAATCTTCATTTTTTGTGCAATATTTAAATTAGATTTAATCTTGAATTAAGGTTTTTATGTTATAGTTTTTCACATTCAATTTAAAACACAAACATCATCCCCAATATTATCCTTTTTTTAAAAATTATTCTTGAAAACCATCCATATTGTTTTTTTTTCCCACTTTTGATTCATTTCCAACATCCATTTTCTTTTTTTTTCTTGGATTTACCATTCACCTGAGTCCAAGGGTCTTCATTAACCTCACTCTTTGAAGGATGGGCTAGCTTAGTGAATCCCCAAATTGTTAGTGATTCTTTCATTTTCAATTGCAAAGCATCTTGAGGAGCGGAGTCCTTAATCAAGGAAACACACAAGTTTAGGCCTTTATTTGACTCTAAGCTTACAGTAGAAGAAAGGGGAGCCACATCCTTAGTTGTGTAAAACATAGGATCATCGTGACTCATGGGAAGGGTTAGAGACACACCAACATTCAATAAGGGACTATCTTCATTTTCCTATTTCCTCTCCATTGTAATCTCTCCAAAAACAACCACTGTAGACCCCTTAGGCTTTAGAGAAGTTTCCCTAGAAACCAAAGTCATAATTTGACCCTCACTAGCAACAGGGGGAGCATAAACATCAACCTATTTGTCTTTTTGAGAAGGTTAATATGCCAAAATTTATGACAGAGTTGACAAATAGTCTAGCATTCTTATATTCCAAGAATTGAGACTAGGAACCAAACTTGGATTTCAAAGTGATAGAAGAAGGAAGGACATTATTAACAATATTAACATAGATCATATCAAAGACCAACCTAGACCTTTAAGAAGTTACTTTATCCACAACAAGAAGACTGCCAAAGAAGTTTGCAATCCCCTAAAACACCTTGTAGCTCCAGAACTCAAGAGGTAAACCCATAAATCTCACCCATGTTGGAGCAACAAAACCCAGATCAACTGATCGATCTAGATTTGACTTCCATTTACACAAAGCTAAAAAATTCTTGAAGTTCTTATCAAATTCCTAGGGGCCACTTGTAATGAGAGAAATTAAATCTTGTTGGTATTTAAACCTAAAAATGAATATGCCATTTGACATGTCACTCACATAAACTTCTCATTTAAGAGAAAAAACCTATCCTATATTAGATTGGCATAAGGAGTTAATTTTGAAAACTCAAATTTCTTTAATTGTTTATTACATCTTAGCTATACTTGGTTCTATTGGTTGCTTGAAGGGTTTTTAATTCTAATCTTTATAGATTAGGATTTTTGCAAAGGAAGATTCAGTAAACTTATTGTAGGCCAAAGATGGTAAGAATATAAATTAGAATTTAGGTAGAGAAGTTTAATGATGGTAATTCTGAGTTGTAGAAACTCAACATGAAATATATGCTCATGGATATAGATATATGGGCTATAATATCCAATACAAAACCAACCAACATAGCTCAAGAAGATTGGGATTTGATGGATATAAAAGAAAAGGGATTTGCAAGGCTCTATTCGAATAATTTAGTAATCTTAAATTTCCATGAAGAGAAGAGTTCAAAAGAGATTTACAAGAAAAATGGAGTTGTTTATCAAGATAAATCCCTAGTAAACAAGTCTTTCTTGTAAAATAAAAATTATTCTATACATATAGAAGATGGAAGATCTATTGTTGAACACATAAATGCATTCAATATGCTACAAAATAGTTGGGGTCAATTGATGATAAGATGGAATATGAGGATCATTCCTTCCTTCTATTATGTTATTTAAGAAACTTGTGAGATAAAATAGTGATGGCTATTGGTAGTAATACTACTAATTTCAAGATGGACAGGGTGATTGTATTGTTGTTATATGAAGAAATATGGAGAAAATACTCTAATATGGAAAATGAAGCCCTTGTTGTACATATAAAATTAAAAGAGAAAGGAAAGAAAAAGGACAAGTGTTCTTAATCTAAGTCTTTGAGGAGATCTAAGTCTATCATATTTCTTATGATATTAAAAAACTTATAATATTTTTAAAAAAAGTCACATTAGAAAATAATATAAAATGTACTAGAAATAAAACTAGTACCATGTATAATATACATATATCTAGAGGATGCCAAGAAATGTTTCTTAATGTTTGATATTTTTAATATAAATATTCTTAAACACATTTTTTATCTAGATTTTTTTTCTAGACTAGAGGAATCAGGTAGCACAACACAACACACCCTGGGTACGGGGTGGGGGGGACTAGACTTTGTGACCAATCTCTTGCAATAGGAAAGGTTTAGCCTCTATAATTTTAATAAACTATTTACTTTAAAAAAAAATTAAAAAAAATTATAATTTAAAAAATGTTAAACTAAACAAATTATTTACTTGATATCTTTAAATTACTTTTATAAGAAATGCATTAATTTAAACTACTGAAAATACACAAATAAATTTAATTAAATAGATTTTAAAAAAAAGATATTTTTTCACCTTATCTACACCTTTCTTATAATTTTATTTATTTATTTCACTTTTTCTTTCCACATTTTATAATTTTATTTTTATTTTAAAAAAAAATTTAGTGAGAAAAAAGTTGGCATATATGTGTTATCTATATGTGTATATGTATATATATATGTGTGTATATATCTTATATTTCACATTAAATATCACTTTTTTAATGAAATATTAATATTTATTGTGTAGATAACTTCTAAAGTAAAACGTAGGAGCATTTGTTGACACTCACAAAAATACACTCTACTACTTGTCACCACTATAGAACAACACTTGTTTTAATAGAAGGTAAGCAATTTTCTAATACACCCATATCATTACATTGGATGTCTTGTTATATGTTAATTTAATGAAATAATTCATGTATTTATTCTAATTTTATTTATCGTCATTTTTTCATTTTAGTTAATTTTTTATTTATTTACTTAAGATTTATTTCATTTACTTTATAATTATTTTATTTATATATGAATTATTTTATAATTTAAAATTTTAAGTGTATATAATTTATATGGTTCTAGGAAAATCCATCGCGAACAATTCACTGACGAAAATTCACGGCATTACAGTAATTCACCCATTAATAATTTTTAATATATTTCAAAAACTTTATATATATATATATACACCTGAAATATTTATTTATTAGTGAGAGGATCTAGTGGTATGTTATATTAACTTTGCACCTAAAGTTATGTGATTATTTAAAATTATTTCCTTCTTTTTAGAGAGGCTTAATTCTTAAGACCTCTACTTGTAATTAGGGTTTAGGTCTAAATCATTAAATGTGATGTTATAGTAGCATTTTGTTGAGTGTCTTGAAAATATTTTGGAGTTGTGGATTAAGTCATTTTTTAACGGCGTGTTAATGTGGCATCACAAGATTTGTTGCTTTTTAAATCTAAGGTATAAATTTCATTTAATTATGAATACTAGTGATCAACGGTAACATTTAATTCACCACTACCAATACAATATTATAAAAAATATCTAACAATAATTCAATAAATGTTATCACAACCACTAAATATACTCGATTAATAGCCATCTCCGTTTAATACATATATTTAGAGAATAATAGAATAGGCCATACATATATTTAGAACAAGATAGGACCCACAATACATATATTTAGGGCAGAAAATAGCTATAAATTAGGGCAAAATAGGACAGCACAATGCCTATAAATTAAGGCTAGACGGGAGAGATAATACATATATTTAGAACAAAATAAGCCAGTAGAGGAGAATTATTTGTGCGCCTTCCATCACAAGGATCACATATAATCTACAGAAATTATAATGGATACCAAGTCTATGGGCGTTATTGAGAATGAAGATGCAGGTTTAGAAAGATCTGAATTACAGTTGACTACAATGAAGGAGAAAGGAAAGAGTATTGTAAGCAATGATGAGGAATTAGTTTGGTCTGAATGCCCTAATCATATATTGGAGAAGATGTTTTTGACACTAATGATGGAGTTAAGTTCTAGATTTCGCATTCTGTGTAAAGAATGGAATAGGCTCTTATCCTCTAACAAATTTCTGTCTCTAATGCCAAAGAGAGATTTGTGGATTCTCCTATGCAATGATTCGCATGTTGTGGCCTATTGATTTCTCAGTCAATCATGGAAGACTATTTCCCTTTGTTTCCTGTCAACAATTGAAAATCTCTCACAAGGCTATACAAAAATTTGTAGAAGATCAAGTGCAGGCCTGCTGCTAATAGAAATAACAGAGCCTCTGAAAATGTATGTTATCTGTAATCCACTTACAAGAACATACATGAAGGATAAAGCAGAGATAGAAAAATAAACACGTAAAATAAACTGACTTGAAAAAGTTTGCTGCTTGAGAGAAAAATAATATTATAATCCTTTGTTTTATCGATTACAAATTACGTCGAGTACTTATAGAGAAACAACCCACAAAAAATAAATAGAACATAAATTCATAAACTTGCCAGCCACATAATCAACTTAACATTTTGTCCTAAGCACAGTCAAAACATTTTAATATATGTCCTTCTACATTACACAAAAACCAATCAAAAATGTCCTTTCATGCTGACGTGGAATCCACTACCGTTCGCACCGAGAAACAAAAAGTCAATGGGCGTTGACTACCGTGCTACTGCTGGGGGTCTTCGTGCAAGCCGCGGTGGCCGCGGTAACTGCTGGAGCTGACTGTGACGGTCTTACCATGCTACCGCCGTGGTTAAAAGTTAGACTGCAGTGGTCGCGGTAACCACTAGAGCTGAGAGGGAAGATGTCTACCGCGCTACCGCCGCGGTCAAGAAATAGATCGCGGTGGCCGCGGTAACCATCAACGGACGGTCTGCTAACTGAGACTTCTAGGCACCACGCTACCGCCGGTGAGGAAGGATGAGACCGTAGTGGCCGCGGTAACCGCCAGGTCGGAGGAAGACTTTACTGCATGCAATTTAACTGTGATACCGCGGTGAATGAAAAGGCAGGTTGCGGTAGAGCGGTGGAAACCGCGATACCGCAGGTTGTTGACTGAGGCAGCGCGGTAATGCTGTGAGGGTTGACTGTGACAACTGATGCTGACTGCGACGAGGACAAATCTAATTGTGTCGTGGACGCGTGAGTTGGACGAAATTCCAACACTCCCCCTTGAGTGCAACTCGCGCCATTTCTGATTCCAAGTCGGTCCCTTTGAAAAGTAAAGTTCTCCATGCCTAGTGCCTTGGTGAAGATATCGGCCTGCTGTTCATCAGTCCTACAAAAAATTAAAGAAATCTCTGTGCCTGAAATCAACTCCCTGATAAAATGAAATCTAGTATCTATGTGCTTGCTGCGTTTGTGAAATATAGGGTTCTTCGATAGAGCAATGGTGGAATTGTTATCACAGAAAATTTGTGTTGCCCCTATCTGCTCATTCTGGATTTCTTTTAAAACCCTTCTCATCCATACTACTTGACATGAAGCACTGGTGGCTGCTACGTACTCTGCTTCAGCAGATGATAAAGTGACTATAGGCTGTTTCTTTGAAGCCTATGCAACCACTCCACTTACAAAATGAAAAAATTACCCTGAGGTGCTCTTTCTGTCATCTACACTTCCAGCACAATCACTGTCTATATAACCGGTTAGTCTAAAATATTCTGATCTGGAATATTGGATTCCAAAATTTCTAGTGCCATTGAGATACCTCAGAATTCTCTTTCCAACTTGCAAGTGATTCTCCTTTGGTGTTTCCATGAATCTCGAAATCAAGCTGACTGCATACATAATGTCAGGCCTTGTGGCTATCAAATACATTAAACTTCCTACTAACTGTTTGTACAAGGTTGGATTAACTTTTGAGCCTGTCTTCTCTACTCAATTTCAGTCTAGTCACCATTGGAGTAGGTACTGACTTACAGTTTGACATATTGAATCTCTTTAAAACATCCTTTGCATATTTAGACTGTGAAATAAAAATACCATCTCTGTTCTGTGTTACCTCAAAGCCTAAAAAATACTTCATCATGCCCATGTCTGTCATGTCAAATTCCTTCTTCATTTCTGTTTTGAATATCTCAACTGACAGATTTCCTGTTAAAATCAAATCATCAACATACAGGCATATGATCAGAATTTTACCTTCATCATTCACTTTGGTATACAAAGTGGGTTCACTGTCACATCTGGTGAATCCATTGCTTGTGAAATAATTGTCAATTCTGCTATACCACGCTCTTGGGGCTTGTTTTAAACCATACAGAGCTTTTTTCATTTTGTTTACTTTGTCTTCTTGTCTTGATATTTCATATCCTGGTGCCTGTTCAATGTAAACTTCCTGTTCCAGATAACCATTGAGGAATGCTGACTTTACATCCATCTAGTGAACTAGCCATCTATTTTGTGTTGCTAACGCCAAAAGCATTCTGACTGTGTCTAGTCTTGCAACTGGTGCAAATGTTTCATTGAAATCTACTCCAGGTTGTTGTGCATAACCTTTCACCACCAATATTGGTTTGTGCTTCTGCACTTCTCCATCTGCATTTAACTTAGTTTTATAAATCCATTTTACACCAATAACATCTTTGTCTTTTGGAAGACTTTGCAACTCCCATGTCTGATTGTTTTCAATTGAGTTTATCTCATCATCCATTGCTGTTAACCATTTCTCTTCCTTGAGTCCATCCTCATAGTGAATAGGATCTTCAGTTTGTGAATAAAAGGCAAAAAGTGTAAATTGCTATGGATTATTCTCACCTTCATTTTGATTATAGATATCAGTCATGCTTCTGATTTTTTGTCTTCTCATGCTTGCCAAAGTAGGATTTGATAAATCACTTGAATCTGTAGAATGAGGACTTGAGGGTCCTGTGCCAAAAATTCTTGTTGTGGAAGGTGTCTGCAGACTTCTTGTTGCTGCTCTAGTATTACTTGCTGGTGTTTGTGGTTGACCACTTGCTTGAGGTTGATTTGGAACTACAGGTACATTAGTTTGAATTGTATTATCATTCTCATCTTGTGGGATATTAACAGTGACATTGACTGTATTTTCTTTGCTGCCATCCCATGCTTCATCTTCAACAAATTGAACATCCCTGCTGATTATTACTTTCTTAGTTGAGGGATTAAACAGCTCGTATGCTCTGGATTCTTCACTATATCCAACAAAAATACATTTCTCTCCTTTGTTATCAAGTTTCCTTCTCAACTTTTCAGGAACATGTGCATATGTAACACAACCAAAAACTCTCATGTGAGACACATTGTGCTTTTTACCAGTCCATGCTTCTTCAGGAATTATATTCATCACACTTTTAGTAGGGCATTTATTCATGATATATGCTGCACAAGATATAGCTTCAGCCAAAAATTCATTTGTCAAATGCTTGGTTTTTAGCATACTTCTAGCCATCTCCATTATGGTTCTGTTTTTCCTTTCAGCTACACCATTCTGCTGAGGTGTGTATCTTGTTGTGAATTGTTTGTGTATTCCATGTTCTTTGCAGAAATTTAGAAACTCTCTTGAAATGTATTCACCTCCTCTATCTGTTCTCAGAACTTTGATGAAACAACCACTCTGTTTTTCAGCTAAAGATTTAAATTGACAAAAGTAACCAAACACATCACTCTTCTGTTTCAGAAAATACACCCATGTCTTCCTTGAATAATCATCTATGAATGCCAAAAAATAGAAACTACCACCTATTGAAGGTGTCTGCATTGGACCACATAAATATGAATGAACTATTTCCAATGGGGCTCTTGCTTTAGTGGATTTCCCTGCTGGGAAAGACTCTCTATGTTGCTTTCCAAGTATGCACCCCTCACATACACTCTCTGGTTTTTGAATTAGTGGAATTCCCTTTACCATGTTCTTCCTATGAAGCAAATTCAAACTTCCAAAGTTTAAATGACTGAATCTTAAATGCCAAAGCCAGTTATCATCCTTTACTTCTGCTTGAAATACAATTTGAACAACAATTGACTCCTCTTTTGCTTATGCAAAGTTTGTACTCAAAGCTGGCTGAATTCTTAAGGGAAACATTCTATTGTTTGTCATGTGAATTTTTGCAATCAACTGGCCACTTGTGTATTTGTCTAAAATAGTGCATAACCCATTCTTGAAAGACACTCTATAACCCTTTTGAATTAACTGACCTACACTCATCAAATTGTGTTTAAGACCAGGTACAAAGTAAACATCAGAAATATATTTCTGCTCCCCTTGCTTAGTTAGAATATTAACATTCCCTTTTCCTTTTACTAACACATTGTTGTCATTTCCCAAGGTGACATCTGACTTGATATTCTCATCTAGACTTGTGAATAACTCTAAATTCCCTGTCATGTGATTACTACAACCTGAATCTAAAAACCAAACTTCTTTCTCACTAGCTTGAGCTACATTACATGCTAGAAACATAGTACTCTTATCAGGTCTGTTATCATGACTCTCTCTAGAAAAATTTGCATTTTGTTTACCCGTATCATATTGTTTCTTTCTACACTCATTCATATAATGACCAATTTTTTTACAATAATGGCATTGGAACTGAGATTTATCATACCTTTGTCCTTGAGGAAAGTTTTGAGATGGGTTTGGGCTGCTACCTCTTCCACTTGAACTTGACTAGTTATTTCTTCCACCTCTATTGAAACCTCTTCCTCTTGCTCTGTGATTTGATCTACCTCTGCTTCTTCCTTGGTTGATTGAAGCTTGTGACTTGAATGCATGCTCCAATGACATGTTTGCAGTTCTGCTTAGTCTATGCTCATGTGAAATTAGTGAAGCATATAGCTCATCAACTAAGTATTGTGTGAGATCCTTTGTCTCTTCTATTGTGACTGAAATTGTCTCAAATCTTGAGGGTAAGCTCCTTAGAATCTTCTCTATAACCTTGACATCTTCAAGTGTCTATCCATGTGTTCTCATCTAGTTTACCAGTCCCATTATTTGAGTAAAATATGAATCTACAGACTCATTCTCTTTCATAAATAGAGTCTCAAACTCTTTTCTCAGTATCTGCAACTTTGTAGTTTTAACTTTGTCCATACCTTGATATGCTATCTGTAGTATGTCCCATGCTTGCTTAGACTTAGTAGTGGCTGATATTCTGGGAAAGATACTCTCATGCACACCTTGTAGAATAAAGAAGTGAACCTTTGAATCCATCTTCTTGTTATCCTTCAACAAGTCTTTCTCTGCTTGTGTCAATGCATTGTATGTTGCTGCATCTACAAGTTCTGGAAACCCATTTTCTACAAACTCCCATAAGTCTTGCAAACATAATAAAGCTCTCATTGTTACATACCAATAATCATAATTCTTTCCATTCAACTATGGAATTTGAGGATTACTCAAGCTTGTGCTTGCTACCATGATTTACAGACTTTCTCTAACTTAACCTTATAGCTCTGATACGACGTGAAGGATAAAGCAGAGATAGAAAAATAAACACATAAAATAAACTGACTTGAAAAAGCTTGCTGCTTGAGAGCAAAATAATATTATAATCTTCTATCTTATCGATTATAAAATACGTCGAGTACTTATAGAGAAACGAGCCACAAAAAATAAATACAACATAAATTCATAAACTTGCCAACCACATAATCGACCAACCAAAGTCCCATCAACTTAACATTTTGTCCTAAGCACGGTCAAAATGGTTTAATATACGTCCTTATATATTACACAAAAAACAATAAAAAATGTCCTTTCATGCTGACATGGAATCCACTACCATTCGCACCGAGAAACAAAAAGTCAACAGGCGTTGACTACCGCGCTACCGCTGGGGGTCTTCGTGCAAGCCGCGGTGGCTGCGGTAACTGTTGGAGCTGATCGTGACGGTCTTACCGCGCTACCGTCACAGTTAAAAGTTAGACCGCGGTGGTCGCGGTAACCGCTAGAGCTGGGAGAGAAGATGTCTACCGCGCTACCGCCACAGTCAAGAAACAGACCGTGGTGGCCGCAGTAACCGTCAATGAACGGTCTGCTAACCAAGACGGCCAGGCACCACGCTACCGCCAGTGAGGAAAGATGAGACCGTGATGGCCGTGGTAACCACTAGGTCGGAGGAAGACTTAATTACATGTGGTTTAACTGCGATACCGCGGTGAATGAAGAGGCAGGCTACGGTAGAGCGGTGGAAACCGCGATACCGCAGGTTGTTGACTGAGGCTGCGCGGTAATGCGCTGAGGGTTGACTGCGATGACCGATGCTGACTACGACAAGGACAAATCTGATTGTGTCGTGGACGCGTGAGTTGGACGAAATTCCAACAATACAGAGAGATTCTGAAAATGTATGTGATTTGTAATCCACTTACAAGCACATACAAAGAGATTCCCGTAGTCATAGCAGAGCATGCAAGTGTACTGGCAATAATGGACAACGGAGATTCCTACAAAATTGTGGGTTTGCCGAAGGAAGAAAAGCCTGGTTGCATACAAATATACCATTGCTTTGAAATGTCATAGCAGATTGATGTCAAGCTGCCTATGCCCCAAGAAGGTTTTAGTGTTTCATATATTTGTTGTGCTAAGGGTCTTGTTATCTGTGCGTTAGTCGAGAGGGAATTTTTGGTTTGGGACATGGAAGCTAAGCGGGCGTAATTAGTGTCTTATCCAGAGGCGAATCTATTATTTTTGCGGGATATGGTATATTCATGGCATTTGGTAAACTCGTGGACCTATCAACTAGTTGTATGTGAGTCGTCGATCCTATTTGTGGCAAAATATACAAAGATGGACCCGGCCTTTGGCAGATTGTATTGTCATGTGATTGTGTGGGAATTGTTTCGGGAGGAGGAGAGGTCGATATGGAGTTGGAAGGAGATGACTAGAATGCCTCCCAAAATGTGTCATAAATTTGTAGAGCATCCTGCTTGCGAGAGCCACATTGTAGGGGTTGAGAATTATTTGTGCATCACAGTTGAGCATAGAAAGACCAAGTTGTTCGTCTATAGTTTACGTGACAAGTGTTGGAGTCAGATCAGGCTTCCTCAGGGTGTTAAATATAATAGGTATAATTCAGTCTGGAGTTTTCAACCTAAGGTAGGTATGAAAGTATAGATTCCATCTTAGAGATAGAGACAATTTTTCCATTCCAGTCTTTGGTTTCCAACATAATTAGTTGGGTATGAAAGTACAGATTTTATCATTTCATCTGAAGAAAATTTATAGATTTCATAAATTATAGATTGCTGGTATTTAATATTTACATAGTTGGACTGAGTTTTGTTGTTTTGTTTCTTATAATTTGATCTAAAGTATATGTTCATATGATTTTCTAGATGAAAATTTATATAAAAAATGGAGAGAGAAATCGTTTGGAAGTTTTTGTTTAATATAGATTCATATGAGTAATAAATTTAAAAATTTTATTACTTCATATTTGCAATTAAATCTGAAATATTTTTAGATCACTCTTTTATCTGTGTTACACTTTGCTCTTATCCAAATCTGTAATTCCTATCAATACATTTCTAAAACCTGCAACAACAACGTTTTCCATTAATATATAAAGATTTCAAGAATATTTGAAAAATTAAATTATGATATATCTTATGTACATTTAATATATTTTTTTATTTCAATTAAAAAAAATGATATGAAGCTGATTTTACTATTATATATGAAACACAACCCAGAAACAGAGGGTCCTATCTATGATTGCTAATCAGAAATTTTGACTTTTGAACATAAGTTTAGGGTTAGATTAAAGCTAACTTATATGTTATTATTTTACATAATTTACAAATGAAGAGCCTGTAAACAGCTGGGAAGTTACAAGTTTATATCAGAAATGGATAAAATATATAAATTCAGTAATCTAAATATTCCAAAAACTTTTATGTATGTAGACTAGCCATTGCACTTTCGTATGCAATGGGTGCACCGAAGATTTGTAGAAGAGCGATAATTATGATATAGTAGTGAGAAATTTAAAACATATAACTGAATGTATTTATTTTTTTGCAGATGAATTGAATGTAAACTATCTGTTAATAAAAGGAAATCCTATGTTAACATCTTTTGATAAAAAAACATCAGATTATAGTATAGAACCATCATCTTAATTGTGTAAATTTTGAAGTGTTTGAGTGATTTATAAATAAGGAGAAAAGATAGTAAACATAATAAAAATATTTAATTTAACATAAAACAAAAGAAAACTATAATTTAAGTTGGGTCCCAGACCTGTTAAAAACCATCTGATATATAAATTAAAAAAATCACTTTTCTGATGAGACATCATTATAGACACATAATTTTTTTGAATATGTACAATTGTTTGAAGATTTCATGCAAATCATATAGTTTCTGTACATATGCAGTGCATCCTTACGAGTATTGGCTTGCAATGCTCGTTGCTTTATTAATCTATACAATTATAATGAGTTGTTACGTTTGCAGCTGTAATGTGAAAGCACAGATTTTCTATTAATGGAGGTATTGCACAGGTTTCAACATTTAAGCCATTGTTCATATGCAATATGAATCATTCCATGAATCATTCCAACTCTGCAAGTAATATGGATTGTTGCACCAATTAGAAATTGGAAAAATTAAAAGGGTAGGAAATCACCAATATGGCACCCAGAAAGTCCTTGATATTCTTTGAAACTGATAGTTATCTCTGATAATCTGTAGCGCAAGTAGTAGATAAAACCCTTAAATCTTGTCATGGCCGGTGACAGACAAAAAAATAAAATAAGTACAGACCAAAATTCCAGTATTTATAGAAATAGCTAAATGGTTTGCATACCAATCATGCTTATCAAGTTGTAATGAATACTGGGTCTCTGCTGGACCTTGGAAGACTAGGCCCGCCTATTAAAAGTGGACTGCATTAATTTTCCGTTGAATTCGCATTCTTCAAGTTTGGATATACTTGCTTTGTTTGAATTGCATCTGGGAAGCTACAATGAAAAGGTTGAGTTCTTTGTTTTATGTGTTATCACTGCATAAACATGTCATTTCACAAGTTGCTACAAATTTTCCTTTTATTTCATTCAATTGGATTGTTTACATAGGTTTCCAAATTCCCATTTTTCCCCGACCATTTTTCGTGTTCCCTTCAGGGACCATCATTTTACTTTAGAGCATTACTCGATCATTTCCTTTCCCTAGTTTTACCCTATATCGTGTGATTAAAAAATAATCGTCCATGATACTGCATGCCAAATTCACTTCTTAGATACAGCAATATGTTTCCATCCCTCCATATTCTCCAAAGTTGCTTGAATGTCCACTAGACCATCATAGTTCTATTCAACCTGCAATACTTTCCTCTTGATTGTAAATCTCCACCCAATTATAGGTAAAACAAAATTCAATAATGATTGTAGATGTAAAATAAGATAGGACTATTTTCGAAGTTAGCATGAGGGGTTTGCTAAAAATTATGATCCTGTATTTCGAAAAATTTGTTTGTTAGAGATATCACAACCAATTAAGTAAGAAACAACTCAGACATTATACTTGTACACTAATTTCTAGCTCAACAAATTGTCTTCAAGAATTTTTAACAGTGATTTCATTTAATAGTGTCATAATGTTATCATGGAGCGACAGACTGGAAAGAAGAAAGATATAGCCTCAAGCATACAATCATGCAAATAACCATAAATAATATAATCATTGATACCTCTGATAATCATTGTTACTAAAGAAAAAGTATTCACCATACTCTACAGTATAGATCTAATGGCGTCTAATGCACAGTAGAAAATAGAAAAATCTGAAGACAGTAAAACTACATTGAGTTACCAAGAGAGTTCCCGAAGCAAAAATAATTCTGATAGTAAATTCCATTGCAGGAGTCACTAACAAATGAAATTTTCTTCTTTCAAAGCAGTGCACTGTTTCTTTTTAAACTAGTGAACACAAACTTACAACCGCAAACCAGTTACAGGATCTAGATAACACAAACTAAGGTTTATGAATATGTAAGGCCCAACTGTGTCGAGGCTAGAAGGTTTTTGAATATGTACGGTTTTTGAATGAAAAAGAACAAAGTTTAATTTCTACAAAGAAACAAGCAATAAATCTGAGAGGCTGGAAGTTGTAGAGGTAAAGTGCAGGGATATCGAGACATATGCATAGTAGAAATAGGGAACCTTTTGTAGCAGCAGTTCCAGTTGTTCCTGCGACATGTCTGAAACCTGCAATGTTTGTTGGAGATTGTAATCCCAACTATTTGTCTGGTTTACCAGTTGTACCAGACATCTCCGTATCTTCCAAATCTATAGCATATCTCAACATTAAAGGCTAGCGCAGATCTTTGCATAGATTTTGGATGGATTTCATTTTAAATGCTCCTACCTATCAGCCGGTCTATCAACAGTGTCTCCACATGTTTTGTGTGAGTCTAAAATTCTGTATATTGTATCAATTTGTATTGGCAGAGTCCACCTCCGCAGAGCTGTTAGAAGATATTAGTCTGAATATATTGGTGTTTATTGTATGAGCTGCAGCTCAGTAAATCAGTGTAATGTTTCATTTTTTATTAATATAAGTTTCAAGTTTGGTTTTTTTGTTTGGTTCTCTATCCAACAGTGGTATCAGAGCCTGAAGACCCTGGAGACCAAGAAGAATCCGAGTGAATGCTGATGTTGAATGCATTATAGTCACCAGTTGTAGCTGTAGTGACAGAAGTCTAAGCTAGAGCCTGGTTTGAGATAGCTGTGTTTGAAGTATTTGTGAACCAGTGTATATGTAGATGAGCTGTTCGGAGTCTAAGTGAAAGGGATGCTATGTATAACATTGCACTTGGGACTAGTGCGTAACATGTGTGGGTACATAATTTTGTCATGAGAATTTTGACATTGTAGTTGTTTGAATTGTTACTTCAGTCCTTTGTTCCAGATCACAGTCTTCACAATTTATGTTTCCAAACACCTTTGTTGTAGAGTGGGAGTTCTTTTGTCTTGCAGATCTGAAAGAAACCACTGCAGATCGTTTGAAGCCAAAGGAATTGTTGTCATTAAGGTCTATGAAGGATTGAAGGACAGCCTGAAGGCAGAAGATCGCTGTTTGAAAACAAGGATTGCAGATCACAGTAAAAGATTGCTGCATGTCGTGAAGGGGAGACATTTCATAGTATTAGTAAATCCGCTGCCAAAAAAAGACAAGGAAACCGTAGAGGGTTAAGATTGCAGTTATTGCAAGAAAGAAAAAGTGTAGCCGTCAAAAGAAATCACGGCCTGCCCAGCGATGTAATTTGAGAGAAAAAATCAGATCGGTGTCAAAAGCTGCCAGTCAAAAATTGTGACACTGAAGCCACAAGCCAGAGGAGTTGATAAGTGATATCAGAAAATCAAAGGAGGATACCAGTTGTTTGAGGTTGCGAAAATATAAGTGAAGCATTTAATGGATTAAGGAAGTAATATGATTGAATGCTGCGGCATTCTTAAGCAATGTTTGAGGCTAACAAAGTCTATTAGGATCCTTGAGCACTTGCAGTGTGACTCTATGGGATGTGCTAAGAAAATACAAGTGTTGAGCACTTGAACTGACGATGGATTGGTATGAAGGAATAGAGGCAGAGAATAACAATTTGTAACAGAAAAATTTGCTATAATCTATTCATTAAATTCTTAACATAGAACAGCAGAAAATTTGCTTCTTCAGAGCAATGCTAATATTAAACTTTTGTCACTTTAAAATTACAAACATACCAGTATATATCAAAGTTTACGGCCACAAAAATTAATACAGCATTAAAGGAAAATTAAATAAGCCATCAAAAAACATGTCTCAAATACATTAAACATTGTCCAAAAGCATATTTAAAACAGTCCTATGAATTAAAATAATTGTCCTGAGAAGCCAACGCAAATCCCAAAAACATCGTCATTAGAAAGGATGCCAGCCCGCTTTACCGCGGAGGAAAGAGAAGGATGGCACGGTATCATGGTGGTTACCGCTCTACCGTGAGGGGCAAGACGATAGACCACGGGGCCGTGGTAATCGCATTACCGCAGTTAGACAAACTACAAACCGCAGGATGGTGGTGAGCACCGCGCCACTACGGGTGGTTAAGAAGGGAACTGTGGGACAACGGTAGACTTGCACAGGCAGTTAACTACTCAACTGTGGAAAACACACGGTTTTGCTGCGGTAACATGGGAGAAAGAAAGTGAGGCAACCGTGAGACCACCATAAACAAACGGATAGGTCGCGGTATTGTGGTGGACACCGCGGTACCGTGAGCTGGAAGATCTGCAAGCGCGGTTGCATGGTAAGAGCTATTAGAGACCGCCTGGGCTAACTAAAATGTTGGCTCGAGAGTTGGGGGAATTCCCAACACTCCCCCTTGAACACAACTCTCGCCATTCTGAATGCCGAGGGGCTCCCTTTGTAGAATAAAATTATCACATCCCAGTGCCTTCGTAAAAATGTCTGCATGCTGCTCCTCTGACCTGCAAAATTCTAAGGTAATCTCTCCAACATTGATCAATTCCCGGATGAAGTGATAACAGGTATTTATGTGTTTGCTGCATTTACCTGATCATGCTAAATCTCTTTCAAAATTCTTCTCATCCACATAGCCTGGCATGAAGCGCTAGTGGCTGCAACATATTTAGCTTCAGTTGAAGACAATGTAACTATTGGCTATTTTTTAGACGCCCATGAGACAACTCCACTACCAAAGTGAAATACATATCTAGACGTGCTCTTTCTGTTATCGATACTCCCAACACAATCACTGTCTGTATAACTAGTTAATTTGAATTCATCTGATTTGGAGTATTATATGCCATAGTTTTTTGTTCCATTGATATATCTGAGGATTCGTTTTCCAGCCTTCCAGTGTGTCTCCTTTGGTGTTTCCATAAATCTGGATATCAAACTAACTGAAAACATAATGTCTGGCCTTGTGGCTATTAGATACATCAAACTCCCAACAAGTTGTTTATACAGGGTCAAATTCACATTTGAACCTTTATCTTCCTTACTCAGCTTCAGACCAGTTACCATTGGAGTGGGAGCAGATTTACAATTCGACATATGAAATCTTTTGAAAACATCATTAGCATACTTTGTCTGGGAAATAAAAATTCCAGTTTCATCTTGATTTAATTCAATTCCTTGAAAATATTTCATTAGACCTAAGTCTGTTATCTCAAACTCCTTCATTATTGCTTCTTTGAACAAATCAACTAATAAATCTCCATTCAAGATTAAATCATCTACATAAAGGTAAATGAACAGGATTTTACCTTCTTCATTCACTTTAGTATATAAGCTTGGTTCACTACTACATCTGATGAAATGATTCTGTGTGAAGTAACTATTTATTCTTCTATACCAAGCTCTTGGGGCTTGTTTCATACCATACAGTGCTTTCTTTAGCTTGTCGAATTTATCCTCTTGACCCAATATCTCATATCCAGGTGGTTGTTCAATATATACTTCCTCTTCAAGATAACCATTGAGAAATGACGACTTAACATCCATTTGGTGAACTAACCCTCTGTTTTGTGCTGTTATGGCCAATAACATTCTGACTATATCAAGACTTGCTACAGGTGCAAAAGTTTATGTATAATCAATTCCAAGTTGTTGTGCATAACCTTTTACCACAAATCTTGCTTTGTGTTTCTGCACTTCACCATTTGCATTGAGTTTTGTCTTATAAATCCATTTGACTCCTATAACATCTTTGTCTTTTGGAAGACTCTGCAACTCCCATGTCTGATTGTTTTCAATTAAGTCAATCTCATCATCCATTGCTGTTATATCCAATTATCCTCATTAATTGCATCTTCATAATGGATTGGATCTTCATCTTGTGAATAAAAAGGAAAAAAGTGTGAACTGTTGTGAATTATTCCCACCTTCATTTTGATTGTAAATGTCACTTATATGTTTTTGATTTTCTGTCTCCTCATGCTTGCCAAAGTTGGGTTTGAAAGATCACTCGAATTTGTAGAATGTGGACTTGAAGGTCCTATGCTAGAGGTTCTTGTTGTAGATGGCGTCTGCAATCCTCTTGTTGTTTCTCTTACATTGCTTGATGGTGTCAATTGTTGACCACTTGCTTGAGCTTGAATTGGTACAGCAGTAGGAACGTTTGCTGGTACATAAATTTTATTTTCCTCTTGAGGGATATTGACTGTTACATTAATAGTGCTTTCTCTACTTCCATCCCATGCTTCATCTTCAACAAACTGAACATCTCTTCTTATTATAACCTTCTTAGTTGTTGGATTATAAAGCTTATATGCTTTGGATTCATCACTATAACCAACAAATATACATTTCTCTCCTTTATTGTCAAACTTTCTTCTCAATTCATTAGATACATGTGCATATGAAACACATCCAAAAACTCTCATATGTGATACATTGTGTTTCTTGCCAGTCTAGGCTTCTTCAAGGATGATATTCATGACACTTTTCGTTGGGCATCTATTCATTATATATGCTACACAAGTTACAACTTCAACCCAAAATTCATTTGTCAAATGCTTGGCTTTCAGCATACTCCTAACCATTTCCATTATCATTTTGTTTTTTCTCTCAGCTACCCCATTCTGTTGAGGTGTGTATCTAGTTGTGAACTGCTTGTTAATACCATGATCTTTGCATAAATTTAAAAACTCTCTTGAAACATATTCTCCTCCTCTATTTGTTCTCAACACTTTAATAAAGTGACCACTCTATTTTTCAGCAAGTTATTTAAACTGGCGGAAGAAATCAAACACTTCACTTTTGTATTTTAAGAAATAAACCCATGTCTTTCTTGAATAATCATCTTTGAAAGTCAGAAAATAAAAACTACCACCTATTGAAGGTGTCTGCATTGGACCACAAAGATCTGAATGAACAATTTTTAAAGGGGCTTTAGCTCTTGTTGATTTCCCTATTGGGAATGACTCTCTATGCTGCTTTCCTAGTATGCACCCTTCACAAACTCTCTCATGTTTTTCAATTAAAGGTATTCCCTTAACCATACTTTTCCTATTGTAGACATGCAAAATTGACATCATACATCTCGCTCTAACATCGTGCATCGAATTCTGCTATTAATCAATTAAAGTAGTTTATTGATTAATTTACTAAGGTTCATTAAATAAATCAAAATTATTTAATCCTTATGTTCTTCTCATTTGATTTAATAAATCAAACTGATTTAATCAAATATCAAATCCCTAAAATCCCCTAAGTTAATTAATCTAAATTTAATTAACTTCTGATCATGATTAGCATTCTCTAGCTTTTGACTCAACTAGAGTCAAATCCAAACTCCTAACTAACCCACCCACTTGCACCAATAAATCATTTATTTGATTTATAATTCCTCTAATTACATTCAAAATGGCATCAAAATGGAATATTCTTCCATTTTGAATCTTCCCCCCAAAAGGGACTTGTCCCTTCCAACAAGGTTTTAAATGCTATTTGCACAAGTCAACATAGCATTTATTGCACCTTTCATCCCCCCAAAACATGTCAAGTCATTCAAATTCAAATTTGAAATTGGCACATTTGCCAAGACTTGCACATTCCTCACCCTCTCACAACTTGACAAGTGGCACCTTGTCATTGGTTTGTGAATAATCCCACATTCCTCAAAATCTCTCAATCTTTCAATCTTTCAATCTATAAAATGCAAAGCATTACAACACAACAAACAACACATTTTGATGCAAGGTTACTCTCTTCATTTGAGAATCAATCTTGCTCTTCATCATCTATCATTTGGTAGCTTTTGCTTATCAAGGGGGTGGGAAAGGGCTTTTCTTTCCACATTTCAAAAGGCACCACTCCCACTATGGGATAGATATGGATATTGTTTGAATATGCTTTCAAGTTTTCTTATTTAGTCTTTTAGAGTTTTGTTTAAGCATGTTAAGACATGATTCATTATCTCATAGGGATGTTGTGATTTGCTAACAATGCTAACCTTATGTTAATGTTATAAGCATTTTGCAGGTTTTAGCATCCACAAAATGGCGCTAGAAGGAGGGCATATTTCTGTTTTTCTGTTGTATTTTAGTTCATTCTAAAATAATTTTAGATCTATGTTCTTTTGTTGTATTTTAGTTCATTCTAAAATAATTTTAGATCTTTGTTCTTTTGCTGTATTTTAGTTCATTCTAAAATAATTATGCCTTTAGAGGAGGTAAAAATTATAGAATGCAAACACGTTTTTGGAGATTGGGTGTATTTTTAATGCTGTAGAGTTCAAAATAATTGTTGCTTTCACATTCAAAATGTTTCCTAAGGCATTTGTCATACTCAAACTTCAATTTTTATGATGTTTTAAGTGTTTTTTTTTATCACTAGTTAAAAGAAAAACGTGATAACAATGCAAAAAACGCCTCTCTAATTTTTGCTGGGATATACAAAATGTAGCCACGTTTTTGGAGATTGGGTGTATTTTTAATGCTGTAGAGTTCAGAATAATTGTTGCTTTCACATCCAAAATGTTTCCTAAGGCATTTGTCATACTCAAACCTCAATTTTTATGATGTTTTAAGTGTTTTTTTGTCATCAGCAAAGAGAAAAACGTGACAGCAAGAAAAAAAACGCCTCTGTAATTTTTGTTGGAATATAAGAGAGTAAAATGCTTGGTAAATGCATTTTTTTTTTAATATCAATAAAAAAAAAAGAAACTGCGATCTTTCTTTTTGAGGAGTTTTAAGTATATTGCCAAAGTGAAATGGTAGGTGTTGAATGTTATTTTTTTCCAGAGTCAAGTTAAAAATTTCTAGTATTGACTGTGATTCTCTATTAATCGGAATCCCCAAATCAAATTTGCTGCAAAATCTACATTTAGTTTCATGTATTCACATGGGTATTGGTCTTGATTTGATGCCATAATCAGAGAGTGAATTGTGTTTTGATTTGTAATGTTGCATCTTTCACGTCATTTGAAAGATGCAAATTTTATTTGAGAAAGGCTAAAATCTATATTTAGGAATTGTGTTTTTAATTTTTAAAGTTACATATTATCATTAATTCCTTGAAGTAAATCTCATTTGTAAAATTTTACATTTGCAATGTTTTAAAGGTGTTGACATCAAAGTTGAAACATCAAGGTTGACATTGGAGATTGATATTGAAGGTTGAAGCAAAAACGAAGGAGAAAAGAGGGGAATTGAAGATTTTCTTGAAAACAAAACTTGAAAAGCATTTTTTAATGCTTGTTTCAACAATCTTGGAGCTTTCACTTACTACCCTTTTTTTTTGTTTTTAGCTAACTCACCTTTCAATTTGGGCTTAAAATCAATCAATGACTTGATCTTTTCAAAGTTGGTTAAAATTGAATCTTAGATACTTACTAGATTTCAATTTGGGATTAAAATTGAACAAGGCAACTTCACATTTCAATTGGTGCATTTAAAACAAACTCATCATTGCTTTGAGGAATTTAAAATTGAACATGTGTACTTTGTGTTTTGTAAACTTTTTTGCAAAGTAGTGTCATTTAAAAGGGCGTATGCGCTTCTCTCACGCTTCACGACAATCTTGAGAATCAAAAGTCTTTTTGATGGCCCTAAGTTGCATAAAAGATTGCCTCCACACTTCGATTTGGGATTTCAAATTGAACAAAACATGCGAGTGTGAGCACGATATATTGCGGAGGTTCTCCCCTTTGTTTTTCAACAAGGGTTGTGTGAACGACGGGATATGTTAGCTCGCTATTGTTTAACTTAGAGGGCCTGCCTTGTGGGAAAAAGTAATCACCCAAGGGAACGACCCAACTGGGAACACGCTAAAGCCAAGCGACTTCCACCCGGGATATAAGTGTGGATATTGGAACAAAGGCCAATATCACGAGGATTATTCCGACGAGATGGACAGCAATGGACTCTCGCCGACGTTGGATAATCCCCCACGAACGGAATGCCCGAATTAGAACCCTTGTTTAGAAATTGGCCAAAACCTTGTCTATCTTGTTGGTGCAAGAGGTCATGTCCTCTGAAGCCGCCCCACATAACATGCAGTCTTGTTGTGGAAATGGAAAGTATGCCATGGGAGATTCATGGGTACTAATGCTTGGTTGACCCGAATAAGTGAGTGCCGTGGAGGGGAGCCAATGTGGTCAAGCATTTAGCCATTCACACAAGATATGCACAGCTGGATTTATCCAAGTGGGAACCCAACAAGATATTGCCTCATCATCCTAGGGTTGTAAAAGGTGCTTGGAATCAAAAACACTTTGCTTGGATTCAAAACATTGAAAAACGAACATTCACATGAGCCTCAAATTTCAAACACATTGGAGGAAACAAATACCTTTGACAAATTTGAGTACTCTTGCTTTCCCTAGGGATCATATCCTTAGAGGTTTCTAAGTGTTTGAATTCTATCGTCATTTGTTTTCACTAAGGAGAAACCTAGGAAACTTTTGCCCTAATTTCTTTGGTTTCCACATAATGGACATTGTGGGATGAAAACGAAAGCAGGACATTAGACATTCAATTTGAAAACATAATCAAGCAAGTGATTTTGGTAAAAGGGATTCACTAAGACAAGATAAAAGAGACAAATTTGATTACACAAGTGTTTTCTAACATGATCAAAATCCCAAAACCGAAGTTCAAAAAGCTTAGTCTGAAAGCTAGTGAGGAGCATCTTGAGATCTTGAATTGTTTGAAAGGTTTACTTTCCTCTTATAGGAAATATAGCGTGTTCTTCAACACCGAGGTCTTGTAAGAAGAAGTGTTATTCTAGGTCAAGTCTAGGATCAAATTTAATCACTTTCATCCATCTCTCAACCATTAAATCAATCAAATTTCCATCTCACCAAGAACTCTTGGAAACTTTGTAAACATCTTTTATGATAAACTTCTAGGCGAAATCAAATCACTTTGTTTGACTTAACACATATAGTCAAACCATCATCTTATACACAAGTTCTCTCTTGGATAATACAACTTCCTAGGGTTTACGAGTATCATCTTGTTTGGCTTAACACACCTAGCCAAATTATCAAATCATCACCTCGTTTGACTTGACACACTTAGTCAAACTACCATCTTCTAGGAGTTCACTCTTGGATAACACAACTTCCTAGAGTTTTACGATTACATTCATCACTCTTGTTTGACTTAACACATCTAGTCAAACCATCAATCCAATCACGATCAATCAAAGTCCTAAAAGTTTAGCATTTCCTTCAAAGGTTCTTTAAGAGTTCCATTCATCCATATCACTCATCTTTCGTTTATCTCATCCTCATTATCACTTTGATCCTTCAATTATCATAGTTCTTCGCTTCTTTGAACCTAAGGTTTAGACCGATCTAAAGGATCAGAGGTTCATCTCTTACATTCTTGAAAATTGATCTTCATTTTATGGTTCAAACTTGATCTCAACACAAGAGGGACATGGAATATAAATTTGATCCATCCGTCATGAGAAATTCGATCCAACCAAACTATCCAAGCCTTGCAATACCATTTGATTATCAAAGCTTGTACAATGCATACATGGGAGCACTATCTCATACAAACATCAATGGTACAACAAATATGAGCATACCCGATCCAAATTTTGGAACACCTTTCCCAATGATAGATTTAAATCTAAGTCCAAATCTGCAAATCTATCAACCAAACACTCAATGCATGAGTTTTCCAAACAACATCATCCCACCAAATCCACACATACCAAGTGCAACTTTACCAAACATGACCATTTCAAATCCACACTTGGTAAACTTTGGGGTCGACATGTTTGCAAATCCCCCTAATGTTGTTCAAAATCCTAGCAATATATTGGCAACTCCATATGTTGATTCAAGTCAAGGTAACACCATGCAAAATCAAAGTTACCTAAATCAAAGCAATATGATTCCCAACCACAACAATATTCAATTTCAATCTATCATGCCAAATCAAAACATCATACCAAATCATCCCATTTTGCCATCGATATCGCAACAACAGATGGAAACCATCCAAGCAACCCCAACAATCAACACCATTCCCATTCCACCACCACTGCCACCACCGCCAAAATACAACATGACCAATTCATTCTCCATCATGTTGCAAGAAGCTTCCCGCAAAAAGGCACTCCAAGCCCAACAAGCTACACAGCTAGTTGCTCAGCAAGCACAAGCAGCTCAAGTAGCCCAACAAGCGCAAGCGCAAGCAGAATTCTACGCACTATTGCAATCAATCCAAGAAGAAGTAGCACAACAAAGAGCCCAACAAAAAGCATTGTTGGCACAAAAACAACATGACGAACAACAAGCGTTGTTGGCTCAGCAGCAAACGCAAGCCTTACCTGCTCCACAAAGCTTGCAATAGATTCCCACCGGAATTGTTGAAAACAATGATCAAGATCTATCCATCAATGAACACATTGAAGATGTTTTAACCCTGACCAATGATCAAATCAACATACACCAAGAGCTACCTTTCAATCACGATCGAAACTCACTGACGATACCCAACAATGATCAAATTCAAGAAATATCAATTTCATTTGATCCTATGGTTGAGAACATTGACAATCCCTCCACCAAAATTGTTGAAAACAATGATCAAAATCAATCCATCAATGAGCACATTGAAGATATTTCTACCTCATCCATTGATCAAATCGTCGTTCATCAAGAGCCACTTTTTAGCGATCTATTTCAAGATGTGTTAACATTATTTGATCCCATTGACATAAACCAAGATCCATCCACCAATGATCATGTTGACAATGTCTCTACATCACCTAATGAGTCAGAGGACATATTTCAAGAACATATTCCAAAGCATGATCAAAATCTTCCATCAAGGTCTAGCAATGTTCCTTCCCAAGACATATTGACATCCTTTGACCTCATGGTTACAAATATTGAAGGAATCCCTAGCTCAACATTTGATCCAAATCCACTAAAAGCTCAAGAGAATATTGAGCCACTTCCCAATGACGATGTCCAAGAACCCCTTGTAGACAATCCATCCTTTGAAATTGACCCATGTCAAGAACTTGATCAAAAGCATGGCGAAAGCAATTCCAGAACTAGTCAAAATCAAAAATTTGTATCTCCGAGATACTACAATGATCTAATGGGCACTCTTTTATCTATACAAGATGCCGCAAATGATGATCATATCCACATAGGGCATACTCCTCCATCTACCAATGAGATGCTTTCTTTGGATGGACACGCAAATGATCTTCATTCAAAACAAGAGTCTCATACTCTTACTGAGGAACAAGAGTCTCCTACTCTTAAAATTTGTACACATGATCAAGATATAGAGAAATCCAGAGACATGTCAGAAATGGATCATGAAGAAGGCTTGTACATAAGTCATGAATCAGAAACATCCTATGAAGTGAGTCATGAGGAAGACTTTTGTGTAGACAGCAAAGCATCAACACTTCTTGAAGAAGCACTACAATCTGATATGTCACAAGATCAAATTGAAGATATCAATCAGGAATTTATCCCACATGTGGAGGATCCCATCACTTATAAAGTTGGATCACTCACCTGTCTTAGAGCAAGCTATCTCATCAATAAAGAAGCTAACACTTTTGAAGATCCACGACAAAGCAGAGAAGGAGCAACACCTTGTTTCCAAGGTAAATCATATCCTATTGCAAATAAATTTTTTCAGCAGATGAATTATCAAGGTAGAGGATTGGGCCTACATGAACAGGGTATCCTAGAACCAATGCAGATTGTTGGCAATCCTAAGCATCAAGGCCTTGGTTACTCAACAATCAAGGGATCTCAACATATCAGTAATACTATCACCATACTGGGGGCAACTTCGTCTCGAGCAAGCATCAACATAGGGAGCACGAAGGATCCTTATGATGAAACCAATGCCAATACTACAACCCACCACGTCATGAATCTTCATCAACCCATCACCCCATCCACGAATCAAGACCAACAAAAAGAGAAATATTTGAATCAAATCACGAAGAACTTCATCAAAGAAAAAGAAGCTAAGAAGCATGAAGGACAAATCAAATACAAATGGATACCAAAGAAAAATTATCCCTATCAAACTCCATTAGTCGAAGAAACTATGGGGCAAAATAAAAATGGGGCAAGTATCCATCAAAGATGTCGTGAAAAGCGAAAACATGCTTCTCAAGCGACATACAAATTGTATCAAGCAGTTGGTCCTAATTCCATGCACACTTCCATATCCACCCATTATTGCTCATCTTCCCAAGTTTGGAGAGTCAAAGGTTCCAAACTATCGACCAATCCATCTTTTATCCCTAAACACACTCCATCCACGCCTCCACGCATGATATCCAATTCTCACATTAACCATGTATTGGCATTGACCCTTCATCATAAGGATTCAGAAGGCACCCTATCGCGATGTGTGCACAAAGACAAAGTTAACTCCGGTATCAGCAAAGCAGATCAAGGATCTCAAAAATTGCATTCAAGTGCACGTATCTTGGCAAAGCAACTTCTTCAAACAGGATACTGATGGCATGTTATGACAGAAGCATCAACATCAGCACCACCAGGTGGTTGAGCATCATCTTAAAATCTCTCAAAAAAATACAAAAAAAATCAGAAAAAGTCCTGAAAAAATGGTTACCCTGATGAAAACCTGGCAAACAGGCGTCTTGGTGACAACACAAAAAAATCAGAAAAAGGATTGAAAACAGTAAAGAAAAAAATCGTCCTCCAGTGAAAACCATTTCGGTGGTGCTTTGGACAAGTACCATGATGAAAACCTGGCAAACAGGCGTCATGTGTAGAATCGAGCATCTACGTGCGCCAGTTCAGGAGAAAGCATCTTATCACATCCATTATAAGGCCATCATTTGAGCCATATCCATTTTCCGTCTGCATCTAAGGTCCAAGTTACCTTGATCTTGATAAAATTTTGGAGCACACTTTACACTTGCTTATGGTAAACATCTTGACATGGGTCATTTTCACTGATCCCATCCTATCCAATGCTATCTGAGCCTTGAAGCATTATTCAAATGAGCGTTCCTCTATTCTGAGCACCCTTATCTTATCGCAAGATAATCCATATCCATTTGTATCCAAGAATTCACCCATGGTATTCCAAACATTGCTAGACACTGGGGGCAGATATTTACATCGTGCTTCGAGAATAAATCTTGATCTATATCTTCCCACTTATGTGGTGATCCGAACATTGGAAAACATAAAATCAAATTGGTCAAAACATTTGTGAGAAAAAATCCCAAGTCACTAGCCTATGGCATATTTTGACAAGAAGACATTCCTTATCATGCTCGATATTTTATTGAACATCAATCCAAATAATCAATATCAGTTGCATCTAATGTGTACTTCAATGTCACATCAAATCATCAAAGCTATTTTGTTCCAAATCAAGCTTCATTGATCTTGATCAATCGAATCCAATCAATCATCATCTTGTTTGACTTAACACACTTAGTCAAACTATCATCTTGTTCACGAATTTACTCTAGGATAACACAACTTCCTTGGGTTTACAAGTTCATTATCATCACTCTGTTTGGCTTAACACACTTAGCCAAATTATCAAATCCATAATCACCTTGTTTGGCTTAACACACCTAGCCAAATTATCCTTTTTGTACGAGTTTACTCTGGGATAACACAACTCCCTGGAACTTATGAGTGCATTATCACTTTTGTTTGACTTAACACACTTAGTCAAACTATCAATCCATCAATTTGATTGATCAACATTAAGCTTGGTTTTCAACAAAATCCCAAAACAAAGCACTGATATCATATCATGTCCATATCTGAATCGTCAAAATCATGCGAAAAGCCAAAAACATTCATAAAACTCATCAAAAAAATCAAAAACATTCAAAAAATTCATCAAAAAACTCAAAAACATTTGGAAAAATCCATCAAAAATTTCAAAAACATCTAGAAAACTCATCAAAAATTCAAAAACATTCAAAAAATTCAAAATATCAAAAACATGTCGAAATATCAAAAAATCTTCAAAAAATTCATCATTTAGTCTTGTCAGTTTTCCACCTTGTCAAACTACGTCATCTCTGAGCTTGAACGTAGGCAAGGTTGATCTTTGATCATCCCCCGAGATAGTTTGCGTCCGTCGCATTGGCATCTGTTTGCCCATCTAGTTAGGCGTCCGTCGCATTAGCATTCGTTTGCTTATCTTTTATACATTTAAGTCATTCTTTATGTGTCCGTCGCATTGGCAATCCGTTTGCCCATTCATTTATGCGTCCGTCGCATTGGTAATCCGTTTGCCCATTCATTTATGCGTCCGTCGCATTGGCATCCATTTGCCCATCTAGTTAGGCATCCGTCGCATTGGCATTCGTTTGCTTATCTTTTTTACATTTAGGTCATTCTTTATGCGTCCGTCGCATTGGCATCCATTTTCCCATCTATCTCATCCGCAGTCAAGTCAATTGACACAAAATCCAAAAACATTCATAAAATCTTGAAAATACCAAAAACATTGAAAAATCCAAAAATCAAAACAACCTCAAAATATTTCAAAAACACCAAAAACATCCAAATATTTGAAAAAACCAAAATGGTGCATCCGTTTCATCTCGCTTTCACCCGTGATTGTCATCACTCATAATAAAGTCAATCATCACTTTCACCCTTTGGTGAGTTAGTCAGAAGCAAGTTTAGCAGGTTCTAAAGTAAACGCCTTATCGTCAGAGTCTCAAGTCTAGATCCGTAAGTCAACAAGTTGGTCAACTCGGAGTATCAATAGCTTATCACCCAATCAGTCCTACCAAAACCCTGATCACTACATGTCCTAGGATGAAGCTTTCCTGCGATGGACATAAGCATCAGGTACCCCATAGTAGTTTAGCCTTGGCTAGCGATACGAAGAACATTAGCTTGTTTGTTTATTTTATTTTAGTCTTTTAGACTTATCTTATTTTCTGCTCATTCCAAGGACCTCTCGATGATGCCTAAACAAAACTGGTTTAGAGAGAAAGGAATGGGGCAATGATCATTATCTTTTTATCTGCTGTACTTGTTGGATGTTCTTGTAAAATAACTTGGCGAATACTTTCTTTGTTGGGTCCGTCCTAGCAGGGTTTCCATATGTCAAGTGTGAACAAGAGCACTCCTATCTGATTGTCGAGTCAGGGTCCATCACACTAGGCGCAACGCCATCCTGGTTCTTAATACCTTGATGCATTGCCCCTATGTGTGTTATCAAACATAAAGAAAGTTACGCTCTTTATCTCCCATTCCTGGATAAGCAATACATCATCTTTCATCCTCATCTCTAATAAAGTTGGCTTGTTGAACTTCTGCATCTTCTTGGATTCAAGGGTTGATCCCTCTCATTCTTCTATCCTATCTCATTCTTCTATCCACTTTCATGCTAACAATGCATCCATCTTGCATCCATCTTGCATCCATCCTGCATCCATCCCGCATCCTGCATAATCACGTCATCTCATTTTCATAATCATATAAGTTGTTTAAAATAATATAGATTTGTTATTCTAAGCATCTTCCAAACATCTCATTTTCATCATCATTATCATATAGTCTAACCATCCATACATCCATTTTGAACCTCTTTGTCGCGAGATCCACCTCAAATTGTATCTTTTCGCTCGATCTCTCGAGGGGGCAATGTACTAACGTACTTATTTTCCACTGGGGCATCTGAAAAAACCAAAGAATTTTTTAATTTCGATGTCGGCAACATCATTCTTTGAACCAATGCAACGAGTACATTGCTTCAAAGAGGGGCAAAATGTAGACATGCAAAATTGACATCATACATCTCGCTCTAACATCGTGCATCGAATTCTGCTATTAATCAATTAAAGTAGTTTATTGATTAATTTACTAAGGTTCATTAAATAAATCAAAATTATTTAATCCTTATGTTCTTCTCATTTGATTTAATAAATCAAACTGATTTAATCAAATATCAAATCCCTAAAATCCCCTAAGTTAATCAATCTAAATTTAATTAACTTCTAATCATGATTAGCATTCTCTAGCTTTTGACTCAACTAGAGTCAAATCCAAACTCCTAACTAACCCACCCACTTGCACCAATAAATCATTTATTTGATTTATAATTCCTCTAATTACATTCAAAATGGCATCAAAATGGAATATTCTTCCATTTTGAATCTTCCCCCCAAAAGGGACTTGTCCCTTCCAACAAGGTTTTAAATGCTATTTGCACAAGTCAACATAGCATTTATTGCACCTTTCATCCCCCCAAAACATGTCAAGTCATTCAAATTCAAATTTGAAATTGGCACATTTTCCAAAACTTGCACATTCCTCACCCTCTCACAACTTGACAAGTGGCACCTTGTCATTGGTTTGTGAATAATCCCACATTCCTCAAAATCTCTCAATCTTTCAATCTTTCAATCTATAAAATGCAAAGCATTACAACACAACAAATAACACATTTTGATGCAAGGTTACTCTCTTCATTTGAGAATCAATCTTGCTCTTCATCATCTATCATTTGGTAGCTTTTGCTTATCAAGGGGGTGGGAAAAGGCTTTTCTTTCCACATTTCAAAAGGCACCACTCCCACTATGGGATAGATATGGATATTGTTTGAATATGCTTTCAAGTTTTCTTATTTAGTCTTTTAGAGTTTTGTTTAAGCATGTTAAGACATGATTCATTATCTCATAGGGATGTTGTGATTTGCTAACAATGCTAACCTTATGTCAATGTTATAAGCATTTTGCAGGTTGTAGCATCCACACCTATGAAGCAAATTCAAACCATCAAAATTCAAATGACCAAATCTTAAATGCCACAACCAGTTTTCATCTTTTACTTCTGCCTGAAAGACAGTCTGAGTAACAGTTGATACCTCTTGTGATTGTGCATAGTTTGTGCTCAAATCTGGCTAAATTCTTAAAGGAAACATTCTATTGTTTGTCATTTTAATCTTATCTATCAACTGACTACTTGGGTATTTATCTAAAATTGTGCATAGTCCATTTTTGAAAGTCACTCTATAACCCTTTTGAACTAACTACCCTACACTCATCAAATTGTGTTTAAGACTTGACACAAAATACACATCTGAGATATATTTTTTCTCCCTCTACTTGGTTCGAATATTAACATTTCCCTTTCCTTTAACTGACACTTTTTTGTCATTACCCAAGGTGACATCAAACTTAATATTCTCATCTAAACTTGTGAATAACTCTAAATTTCCTGTCATGTGGTTACTACAGCCAGAGTCTAAGAACCAAACATCTTTTTCACTAGCTTGTGCTACATTACATGCCAAAAACATTGTGCTCTTATCTGGTCTATGGTCTTGAATCTCCTTAGTAAAATTTGCATTTTGTCTACCCATATCATACTACTTCTTCCTACACTCATTCATATAATGTCCAATTTTTTTTTACAGAAATGGCATTGGACTTGAGATTTTTCATACCTTTGTCCTTGAGGTTGATTTTGAGATGGTTTTGGCTGCTGCCTCTTCCACTTGAACTTGACGGGCTATTTCTTCCACCTCTGTTGAAACCTCTTCCTCTTGCTTTGAGATTTGATCTACCTCTGCCTCTTCCTTGGTTAATTGAAGCTTGTGTCTTGAATGCATGCTCCAATGATATACTAGCTATTCTGCTAAGCTTGTGCTCATGAGAAATTAGTGAAGCATAAAGCTCATCAACTAAATATTGGGTGAGGTCTTTTGTCTCCTCTATAGTGACTGCAATTGATTCAAATTTTGTGGGTAAACAGCTTAGAATTTTCTCTACCACTTTGATATCTTCTAGTGTCTGACCATTTGTTCTTATCTAGTTCACCAGTCCCTTAATTTGGGTGAAGTATGAATATACAAACTCATTATCCTTCATAAAAAGAGTCACAAACTCTCTTCTCAGTATTTGTGACTTTGCAGTTTTAACTTTCTCCATTCCTTGGTAGGCAATTTGCAAAATGTCCCATGTTGTCTTAGACCTGGTTGTAGCTGAAATTATTGGAAAGATACTTTCATGTACTCCTTGTAGAATGAAAAAATGAGCTTTTGAGTCCTTCTTCTTATTGTCTTTCAATGAGTCTTTCTCTGCTTGTGTCAAGGCATTGTATGCTGTTACATCTGCCAGTTTTGGAAACCCATTTTCTACAAACTCCCATAAGTCTTGTGAACAAAACAAAGCTCTCATTGTTATAGACTAGTAGTCATAATTCTTTCCATTTAATTGTGGAATTTGGGGATTAGACAAGCTTGTGCTTGCAACCATTCCTTCCAGACACTCTAAAACACTCTATAGATAACCTTAAGCTTTGATACCACACGAAGGAATAGAGACATAGAATAACAATTTGTAATAGAAAAAATTGCTATAATCTATTCATTAAATTCTTAACACAAAACAACAAAAAATTTGCTTCTTCAGAGAAATTCTAATATTAAACTTCTGTCACTTTAAAATTGCAAACATACCAGTATATATCAAAGTTTACAGGCACAAAAATTAATATATTAAAGGAAAATTAAATAAGCCATCAAAAAAAATGTCCCAAATACATTAAACATTGTTCAAAATCATATTTAAAACAATTCAGTGAATTAAAATAATCATCTTGAGAAGCCAACGTAGATCCCAAAAACATCATCATCAGAAAGGATGCCCACCCGCTTTACCGTGAAGGAGAGAGAAGGATGGCACGATATCATGGTGGTTAATGCTCTACCGTGAGGGGAAAGACAATAGACTTCCGAGCTGCGGTAACTGCATTACCGGGGCTAGACAAACTGTAGACCGTGGGATGGTGGTGAGCACCGTGCCACCGCGGGCGGTTAAGAAGGGAACCACGGGACAATGGTAGACTTGCACAGGCAGTTAACTGCTCAACCATGGACAACACACGGTTAGGCTGCAGTAACGTGGGAGACAAAAAGTGAGGCAACCATGAGACCACTAGAAACAAATGGATAGGCCACAGTATTGCAGTGGACACCGTAGTACCATGAGCTAGAGGATTTGCAGGCATGGTTGTGCGGTAAGAGCTATTGGAGATCACCTGGGCTGACTGAAATGCTAGCTCAGGAGTTGGGTAAATTCCCAACATGGTAGCCAAACGTGCCAAAGCTCATGGGTAGAGAATTCCAACAACAACATGGGATTTTCCTAGGTTTGATCTCTAGATGAAGATTTTAGATCAAAAGCATTAGTCGAAGAAGTCAAGAAAAATATCAAGATTTGTAGTTGGGATTAAGGGGGAGTGTTGGAGATTGTAATCCCAACTACTTGTTTGGTTGACTAGTTGTACTAGACATCTCCGTATCTTCCAAATCTATAACATATCTCAACATTAAAGGCTAGCTCAAATCTTTGCATAGATTTTGATGGATTTCGTTTTAAATGCTCCTACTTATCAGCCGGTCTATCAACAGTGTCTCCACATGTGTTCTGTGAGTCTAAAATTCTATATTTTGTATCAATTTGTATTGGTTAAGTGCTCTCATAGCAGAGTCCAGCTCCGGAGAGCTGTTAGAAGATATTAGTCTGAATATATTGGTGTTTATTTTATGAGCTGCAGTTTAGTGTAATGTTTCATTTTTGATTAATATAAGTTTCAAGTTTGGTTTTTTTGTTTGGTTCTCCTTGTTTCCAATAGTTACAATCAAGTAAATTGTGAATCATCCTTAGAAAGTTAAATGAGAATAGTGAGGTAGAGATTCTTGAAAGATGATACGGGAGAAATTGTGTATGTGTTAATAAATGTATAAGTTGAAAAACAAAGAAATATGAAAGCAATAAATAAACCAGGATTTATGTGAACTATATGTGCATAGGGAAGCTGACCAAAGTCACTAGTGACTTCAAAAAATATTCTTCATTGAACCTATGAACACACAAGGGCTTCGTTGCATGCATCTATCTTTGGAATGTCAATTTTGGGTGGATGCAAATACCTTCAAGCCGACAGACTCTTGAAATAGCTATGAATGTCAATCATTGATGGTCAATGTTGCTGATGTCAATTGTGGCTCTTTCAAGTGTAAGCCCAAAATGTGTCATAAATTTGTAGAGAATCCAGCTTTGGAGAGCCACATTGTAGGGGTTGAGAATTATTTGTGCATCACAATTGAGCATAGTAAGAGAAAGTTGTTCGTCTATAGTTTACATGACAAGTGTTGGAGTCGGATTAGGCTTCCTCAAGGTGTCAAATATACTAGGTATAATCGTGTCTAGATTTTTCAACCTAAGGTAGGTATGAAGGTATAGATTCCATCTTAGAGATGGAGAGAATGTTTGCATTCCAATCTTTGGTTTCCAACATAAGTTAGGTATGAAGGTATATATTTCATTTTAATATTAGATTTATGTGAGCAATAAATTCAAAATTTCTATTACTTCATATTTGCAATATTTTTAGATCAGTATTTTTTTTTTGTTTCACTTTTCTCTTATTCAAATGTGTAATATAGATTTTATTGTCTTCCTATCAATACATTTCTAAAACCTACAACAACATTTTCCATCAATATATAAAGATTCCAAGAGTATTTGACAAATTAAATTATGATATATCTTATGCACATTTAATATTCTATTTTATTTTAATTAAGGAAATTGATATGAAGCCGATTTTACTATTATATATGAAACATAACCGTGAAACAGGTCCTATCTATGGTTGCTAAATCAGAAATCTCGACTCTTCAACAAAAGTTTAGGATTAAATGAAAGATAATTTATCTACAGTTTATTATTTTACATAATTGTACAAATGAAGAGCATGTAAACAGATAAGAAGTTACAAGTTCATATCAGAAATGGATAAAATTAATAAATTGGGTAATCTAAATATTCCAAAAAACTTGTATGTATGTAGAAGATGTAGACATAATTTATCTTAAATATTATAAAATATATAATCTAATTTCATTTGTAAAAAAATTAATAAGTACCCTTTTTTCTACCATTGTAAAATGATTGCAAAAGAAACCAATATACCATAACATTTCTTGTCCTTTCCTTTTCTATATCATAATAGTTCCAAAAAAAACTAGCTGCGTCTAATCTGAATTCCTCTTTCAAATCATAAATCTATGATATTTTATATCAAAATTTTCTAGATATAATCCTAGCAAACTTCTGTGAATACACCTAAAGGTAATAAAACCACATCAAATAAAATGATCCAACCCTATCAATATTGCTTCTTGTGATCCTTGAGTTTCTAAGTATAGTTTTATCATTTCTACATTCAAAATAAAATTGATACAATTGAATCTGCTAAGGGATTCACATCAACCTGATTCAAGATCTAAGGTCATAGTTACCCTGCAATGATGCGTAATTAGTTTCCATGGCCATGAAAAAATGCAGATTCAATCTATAATAATCACGTATTTTTGAAGGGGATTAAAGCCCCTGAATTCATTGACAGAACAAATGGAAATGCAAGGTTTTGTGAAGGGGATTAAATCACCTAAATTCATTGACAAAATAAATAGAAATGCAAGGATTCTTTAATGAGGATACTATCATGGTGAAATATCAAAGGAACAACCACCATACACAAGATGATTGTGCTGAGAAGTGCTTCCATGCTTAACTTGGGGTTACAATATTAAAATAATCAGATATTCTATAGCAGGGTTTTAAAGCTTATAGTTGCTTTAATATTTCAAACCCTCTAGAAAACACAGTGTTGGAATTGAAGTACTTGACAGGTCTCTCATGGAAATAGATTCAGTTATTGATCTTCTCAAGGAGAAGAAATTTTTTGAGGAATAAAGAATCAAGAAATGGAGGACTTGGAATATCCATAGTGTTAGCGTTAAGAGGCAGATATCTAACAAGTTAAATGCAGATTTTATCAATAAACTGAGAAATAAAACACACAGAAAAATATAACATAGAGAATTTAATGTGGTTCACCCAATATGGGCTACATCCACCAAACCGAACCCATCCAATGATTTTATTATCTAGTGCAAAAAAATTACAATATCGTGAATAATGTCATACTACAACTCCCCATCTTGACCGCTTATAACAAGCTTTTAGAAGCTTCCAAAAATTAGGGTTTACAAAATCGGCCTTTTTCATTTTCAATGACATGAAAAGTGTACAGTACTAAAAATTGTATAGTATAGAATGATTAGTCGCCACATACCAACAATCTCCCACTTGGAAACTGATCAAGCTCCCTGCCAACATAATCTCCCACTTGGAGACAGATCTTGGACAACACCAGTGCACTTACAGCTCCCACTGGAAATAAGCACCTTGGACCTTGTTGCTCTATTATACTTTTTAACCATGAATTCCAATCGAAGCTAAAGAGGATTTCAACTTCTCCCTTGTCACTGCCTTTGTAAACATATCCATTGGATTGTCATATGTATGTATATTTTCCAGCTTTACCCGTCCATCCTCCAATACTGACCGAATGAAATGATATCTCAGTTGTATGTGTTTGGTTTTAGAGTACAAGGAATAATTATTTACAAGATGTATAACACTCTGGCTGTCTGTAAACAAGTGATTTTCAGCCTGTGTTTTCCCCAACTCTTCCATGAAAACTTGCAGCCATATCATCTCCTTTGCTACCTCTATTGCATCCACATACTCTGCCTCTGTGGTGGATAAAGCAACCACCTTTTGCAACCGAGAAATCCAACTCACTGCTATCCCATCAACTATAAATACATAACCTATGGTACTCTGCCTGGTATCTATATCCCTTGCCAAATTTGAGTCAATATAGCCTTTAAATCTATATTAGAGCCCCCAAAACATAAATATTTATTGGATGTACCTCTCAAGTACCTGAGAATCCATTTTATCGCATTCCAATTCTCAAATCCAGGATGAATCATATACCCACTAACAACTCCTATGACATGTGCAATATCTGGCCTATGGTACTCCGCCTAGTATCTATATCCCTTGCCAAATTTGAGTCAAGATAGCCTTTAAATCTATATTAGAGCCCCCAAAACATAAAATTTTATTGGATGTACCTCTCAAATACCTAAGATTCCATTTTATCGCATTCCAATGCTCAGCTCTAGGATGAATCATATACCCACTAAAAACTCCTACAACATGTGCAATATCTGGTCTCGTGCATACCATGGCATACATTAAATTGCCTAAAGCCGAAGCATATGATACCTTGGAAATTTTCTCTTTCTCCTCTTGTGTCTTTGGACACATATCCTTAGTCAATTTTACATGACTGGGCAAAGGTGTACTGACATCTTTAGCATTCTCCATATGAAATCTCTGCAACACAATTTTCAACATAATGAGCCTAAGATAGTATTTTTTTTTGTTTTTCTTATCTCTTCTAATCTTCATACCAAGAATTTATTTTGTTGCCCCCAAATTCTTCATAGAAAATGAATTTACTAACTGTTGTTTTAACTCCTTTATGTGATCCATGTTAGACTTCGCTACAAGTATATCATCAACATATAAACATAAAATAATGTAGCTATCTTCACCTAACATCTTAAAATAAACACAATGGTCTGAATTACACTTGTTGTAGCCATGCTCAACCATAAAACTATCAAATTTATGATAACATGCCGAGGTGCTTGCTTCAAGCCATATAAATTTTTCTTCAATCTGCACACAAGTTTCTCCTTACCTTTCACCTCAAATCCTTGTGGCTGCTCCATATATATTTCCTCTTCCAAATCACTATGGAGAAAGACAATTTTAACATCAAGTTGTTCTAAATGTGAATCTTTAGTAGCCACAATACTTAAAACAATACAAATAAAAGTCACTCTAACAATTGGAGAAAATATTTCATCAAAATCAATACCCTTTTTCTATGCAAATCTGTTTACAACTAATCTAGCTGTAAATCATTGCTTACCTCCATCCTCCTCTTTCAGCTTGTAAACCTATTTGTTTGGTAAATGCTTTTTACCTATAGGCAACTTGCATAATTCCCAAGTCTGATTTTTTAGCAAGGAGTCCATTTCTTCTTCCATTCCATTCTCCCACTAAACCTTGGTATCACTTGCATAGCTTCATGATAACATTCTAGTTCACCAACATCAGTTAATAAAATAGAATACAAAGAGGGAGAAAATCTTTCTGGAGGTCTACTTATCCTTGAGAAGATTGCCTAACATTCACTGGAGTTTGTGGAATTTCTTGTTGTTGTTGTTGTTATAGAGCATGAGGAACCACTAGAACATTGTTGTTTGTAATATAATCCAGCACTGCATAATCCTTTCCTATCTTCTCATGCTATTGCAATAGATCTATGTACAACACTTTCTCATTGAATATGGCATCCCTCCTCAAAATTTTCTTATTTTCAAAATCCCAAAGCATATAACCAAATTTATCAATGCCATATCCAACAAATATACATTTCTCTGATTTTGAATCAATCTTGGTTCTATTTTTAGAATCTACATGTGCAAATGCTTCACAACCAAAGGTTTTGAGAAAATAATAACTCACCTTCTTACCTATCCATGCTTCCTTTGGAATACCACAACCTAAAGGATTAGAGGGACCTCTATTACTTAAATAGACAATAGTGTTAACAACCTCTACCCACATGTTTAAAGGCAACCAAACATGCAATCTCATAGTTTGTGCACACTCCATTATTGTTCTATTCATGCACTCAACCACTCCATTTTGTTGTCGAGTCCTTGGAACAATTTTGTGCCTTGCGAATACCATTAGAGGAACAATAATCTTCAAAATCTTTGCTATAATACTCACCACCATTATCAGATCTAAGACATTTTAGCTTTTTACCTATCTCATTCTCAACCAAGCTTCTCCATTTTTTTAAAGTTTCAAATACATCAGATTTTTTCCTAAGGAAATAAATCCATACATTCCTAGTTGCATCATCAATGAATGTAACATAATACCAATAGCCACCAAGAGAAGATAGCCGAGCTGGTCCCCATACATCCATATGCACAAGCTCCAATTTCGCATCTTTCTTTCATTTCCCATCCTTGAGAAAACCAACTCTCTTTTGTTTTCCATACAAACAACTTTCACATAAATCCATATTAACACATTTTAGACCTGGTAAAACATTATTTGAATGAAGTACTTTCATACCTGGGTGAACCCACAAAAGTGATTTACAATTCGAGTGAGTAAGAAAACTTCCAAAAAACTCACCCATGCAAAAAAATATCATTTTGGGGGGTTTGCGTGAACTCAAGGTTTGAACGAACCCCAAAGGGATGTGGAAACCTGTGTTTCCCATTGTGGAAAGGGGGTTCACTCAAACCCTAGTTCGAGCAGACCAGGGTTCAAGAGAACCCTGGTTCCAGCGAACCCCCCTTTTCCCACTTTCCGACACAAAAAACTTCAAATTTTTGCCCTTCAAAGCTCGGGTTGAGGATGAAAATGGAGGAGGCTTCACAAACCCAATTGGAAGATGGTAGTCCTCATAACGAACTATCCAACGAATATAATTTTAATATATTTTGGTTTTATTATGTATGCGCTTTTTTAGTTTTATTAAACATAGGTTTTTCACCTAAAATCAAACTCTATGCTCTACACATGTGGAAAAATAGAAGAATATGTTTGGGCTGGGTATTGATGTCCTTGATCCATTAAAAAAAAATATATTAAATTTCAATACATACATAAAAAGTTATGCTATATACGGTCTGCCTATGTCTGAATTGTAATTGTTTGGCTTCAAAACTTGATTAAGGAAAAAATATTCAATAAAATACTATAAAACCAAATGAAAGTGATAGATATCATAGTTACAAATTTAAATTCAAAAAAACTAGAATTTAATCTTGTATACAAAAAAAATTATGTTGTATATGGTGAGTGTCACTCCTTAAAAATGTTGTTTTAAAAAAAAAACTAGTTTTCGAAGGAGATGGAAAAATAAGTGTAATTTGATTCCAAAAAAATTGAAAAAAATGTATTTAGAATCTATAGACAAAACATCACAAATCACTAGTTTTTATCATCTTCAAATTCCTCACAGTTTAGCTGCTATAGGAGTCTAAAAGTGAAGATTTAGTTAAAAAATAAAGTTCGATGTCCAATTTGCCCAAAAATTGTGAACCAGTATTGTGGAATCACCCACCTTTTGCGCTCATATGCCCATATCTAGTATGCCATAGTGTTGATTAAAAATCCACAACAACTATCTAATTTTCTACCTGCTGAACTGCAGCAACTGTTCCTGAACATTGATTTTTATCTGCAATGGCTAAAGTAGAAGGAGAAATATGACTTGTACAAAGATATAAGGTGCCTACTTTCACACCTTTTTCTACCACTAAGGCACCTTTTGTAACCTTCCAATTTTTATAACTAAATGTAACAACACAACCTTCATGATCTAGTTGCCCCACAAAAAATTTTTTTTTTTAAACTTTGGAATGTCCCTTACCTCATGTAGTAGTCAATGATTCCCATTCTGCAACTTAATTTGATTCTTTCCTTTCCAACAATCTGATAGGGTTCATTATCTCCCAAATAAACCAGCCCAAAATCCCCTTGGACATAATCAAGAAAATAATCTTTATGGGGCGTAGCATGAAAAGAAGCCCATGAATATAACACCCAAGAATCATCAGCATTGTCAAGGGAAAGAATCAAAGCATCCTCATCAAATTTATTACTTATCACATTTGCCTCTTTATTTCCTTCATTTTTCTCTCCTTGTTTATTTTTCAGAGACCAACAATCTTTCTTTAAGTGACTTGACTTACCACATTACTAGCAATCCCTTTGTCTCTAGATTGGGACCTTTTGTCCCTTGATTTTCCTTGTGACTTCCCATGACTTCCAGAATTGTTTCCTCTCTCCTTTTTTCTTCCCCTTCTTGCTGCATTCAAAACACATCTTAGACTGCCCATTGAACTTCTCAAACTTCAACTTACCCTCATCTTCCATTGCTCCCACTCAACCATGAGACCTTCCTATAGAGGATAACTGAAAACAACCTGCTCTGATACCACTTGTTAGGGTTAGAAGGAAGATATCTAACAAGTTAAATGTAGATTTTATCAATAAACTGAGAAATAAAACACAAAGAAAAATATAACACAGAGAATTTAATGTGGTTCACCCAATATGGGCTACATCCACCAAAACAAAACCATCCAATGACTTTATTATCCAGTGCAAAAAATATTACAATATCACAAATAATGCCATACTACAACTCCCCATCCCGACCACTTATAACAAGATTTTAGAAGCTTCCAAAAATTAGGGTTTACAAAGTTGACCTTTTTCATTTTCGGTGACCTCGAAAAGGATACATGAAGAGTGTACAATACTAAAAAGTGTATAGTATAGCATGATCAGTCACCACATACCGACACGTAGGCTGCATACCATTTTTGCTTCAATTTTCTCAAATGTTGGTTGAAAGAAACTCAAACCTCTGATTGAAAAGACAAGACAAATGAAATTGCAAGTGAGTTGTGATGATCCAATATTTCATGTTGCTTTGTTCCAACCATGGATTGGATACAACTTAACGTGATTGGACTACTGTTTTAGTTCCTCCTTGTTGCCCCTATTGTATTTACAATTCTTGTTTTGTTTGGCTACCAGTTCTATGTACTAGTTTGCCTGATGTTTGTATGGTTGATTTTTAAATTAATAAAGTGGATGAACTCTATTTGGACTCTTAAAGGTGAGGTTTATGTAAGTTACATGTCAATGGTCTCCTTCTCTTTAGCTTCAATAACCAGGAAGATTTAATTTCTATTCTAACGGGCAGCCCTAGGGTGTATGATAAGAACTTCAAGAACTATTTGGCTTTGTGCAAATGAAAGCCTAGTTTACAACTGTCTGCTAATTTGGGCTATGTTGCTCCAAAATGGGTTAGAATTCCTAGATTACCTCTTGATTTTTGGAACCAAAAGGTGTTTTAGGAATAGAAAATTATTTTGGCAGTCTCCTTGCAGTGGGCAAAGTAACTTCTTAGAAGTCCAGGCTTGTCTTTTCTAGGATCTATGTGAATGTTGATGTTAATAAAGTCCTTCCTTCTCCTATCACTCTGAAGTCTGAATTTGGTTCTTGGTATTGATGACACTCTCAAATTTTGTAAATTTGAATTGCCCATTTCAAAAAATTTGCCTCTGCATTTCCTAAAGTGCACTTGAAGAATCTGCCTAAGTGACCCACTTTGGAGAGTCATATTTTGGAGCCAGATTGTTATCATACAAAACCCCTTGGTATAAATATTCAATTGACATATGTGCATTCATTTCAATTTTTAGCTTCCCATGATGAGTTTTGTCAAGGTTTTCAAAAGTGAAGTAGGACGGTTTTGGCACTTTTTTGTTGTTTGCAAACTTTCAGTTTGGCAAAATGGCCTCCCATTTGAGCTTGTATTTTGCAACCGGTTGATTTTCAAGTCAAAATGATTATTTCTCTATATTATCCATACCTAAATGAGCTCGTATGTTAGGTTTCAAAGTGTCATGAGTTGATTTTTTATTTTTAACAGATCAAAACCAAATGCAATTTCTTTAGTTTTGCATCTGCATTTCCTGAAACCTTTCAAGGTGGTCAAATTTGACACCTAATATCTTTTTATGGGTGATGATTCAGGAAAATTACTTTTGTACACAAGTTTATTATACTTAAATGATCTAGTGTGTCCAGTGAAAACTCACCAGGAGTTGATTTCGTATTTTTCCAACGAGGTGTTTTCATGAGTTTTAATTTGTTCTGAATAGGTTGTTGCAGAAATTTCAATTGAGCAACTTTGACAGTTAATTAATTTCATTTTGGGAGTCCTTTTTATGATCTATTTGTTGCACTACATTCTCAGGTCAGATGTCTACATGTTTGCAAGTTTTCACAGCTCCAGGAGGTCGTTTGACTGATTTCCTAGGGTGATTCCAGAGCTAAATTGGCTAGTTTTGACTACTGTGCAAAAGTGCCAGAAAGCAGATTTTAACGATGACCCATTTCATCTTTTCACTTTAGGAACATTCAGAGGTTTCTTTAGATCAATTCAAGGTAAAATTTGTTTGAAAACAATTTTTTTTTTTAGTCGTGCCCATATGGGACCCGGCATACTTTGCACAGTTACAAAGTTCTTTGAATGAAACTTTCCAATCAGGGTTGTGAGAGCAATAAATGGTGGTGAATTGAAAATGAAAAAAATTGTTATCAGTACTCATACCATGCTTGTCAATTATTGTTGTGGAAGCTTGAAATTTTAAATAATTTATGTAAGAATAATGCTTCTGAATATGAGGCCCATAGTAAGGCAGTAACAGAAAAATGTGTAATCCAAGTTTGAGATCTAAAAATAGAACATGTAATAGAGCTCTAGGTGCTTGTCTATAATTTCCCCAGGTTATTTTCTATGCTTGTTCAAACCAAGTTATCATTAGATGGAATTTCCAAGCTATTGTAGGAGGAAGATATCCAACCTAATGCATTAGAAAAGATGCCTAAAGGTGTTCTGATTGGAATAGTTATCAAGATGAAGCTGTGAAGTCTTCAGGGGCTTTCTCTTCAAACAAGGCAACGAAGAAAGGGGATCAACTGTGAGGGGCCTATGATGCGAATCGGGGCAACCTCTGTCCACGTTGATGAGAGCATATGGATGTGTTGAAAGTGCCTCAAAAACTTTCAAGCTATTGTGCATGAGAGGGAAAACCACTCCATGTGGGACGCATAGGAGAAACATGGGAGGTGCAGTCGTATGAGGGAGTCATCATTTCTAAAAAGGGATCCAAAATAGAGTGGCGTGATTGCACAATGCATTTAGTTTGTGTAATGAGATTAAGCATATGATTTATGTGCAAGGGTAGTCCATGCTTGCACCGAAAATTTATCAAAATTGTTTGAGGAAACTCTATTTTGTTGTTGCAGATGGAAATCCCACCCATGCATTAGATGAAGAGGTTTAAGCCAACTTGCACTAAAATGTATATGTTAAAAAGACTTTAGAAACTTTCAAAAAAATGTGATGAGAGTGTTGCTCTTGGCAAGCAGTGAAAATTCTTCAAGATTTATATCAAAGTAGCCTACACATTAATATTGTGTTGATAAGGCTTTAGAAATCTCCACACAAAGTCTAATTTCCAATACTACTTTGAATGTGAGGCACATGTACTAGCTGGACTATGAAGGCATAAATGGCAACAAATCCATCGAATGGAGAGTTCCTTGTGAAATGTAATCTTATGGAATGTTATGTTGGCCGATATACAAAATATACTATTTGAAGGTTTTTGAAACTTTCAAGCATGCACAATGAGCAAGATATCTACCATTCTTAAGAGGCGCAACCAATAAATGAATTGGGAGCTTCCATGGCTGACAAGAGGCAACCAGAGATGAGATTGGTCCATTTTAGAGTGTTATGGAAAGCGTTGGAGTAGGATATGTACATCTACCAAAATACAGAGTATAGAAGGGCTTCAACACACCCTGTGATGCAAAGCCACCGCCATTGCCATGGGAATGAACAAAATGAAAATTGTAGAGAAGATTTAGAGAAAATCTCACGGACCTCATAGGAGAATGATGATGCAAGCAAAATTTCGGTGAGGTTGGAAAATTTTTGCCACGTGACATGTGGGCTCGTGTGGTGTCTTTGGTGCATGGGCAAAGGTTTTTTTTTTTAAAGTTAAAGAGCCTGATAAAAGTTATATTTTAATTGAAAACAGTTACAATCAAATGTATTTCCCAATGCAAAGTTAAGTGAGCATTCTTTTTAAAAGAAAAAAGGGGTAAAATATTTCAATTGTGAAATACAAAATGAAAGCATAGGAATAATTTTCGCTTCAGGCCTTCATGGTAAAAGTTTTAAATGTTACAGGGGCAAATATTTCAATAAATGGTGGATGCCCGTGAAACTTTTTAAAGTTTGGCATATGACAAATAAATTTTGCTGGAGAGTGAAGTGAATTATTTTACTCAGTCAGTAAAACATATTCACTAAAATGCAAATGGGTAAATGTTTAATTTTCCCAAGTTATAAAATGAATTTAATATTCACTTTGTCATTAAAAATCATATGTAGGCAAATATTTCATTGTTAAGTGAATGTTTTAAATAAAGCATTTACAACATTATATGCAACTAATACAAAGGGCAGTATATTTGTTCGATGCAAAATGAACATGAAAAAGGCTTTCACAAGAAAACAAATGTATTTTCACATAGCAAGGTAAAATGGTGGAGTTTTTTCACAGTGGAGTAATTTTCTATTGCTGAACAACTTGGGACAAAGGCAGATTGGAGGCAAAGTTTGTTGCTGAAGAGAGATGAGAGAAGCTTTGCAAATTGTTGATGAATGGGAAATACGTTGCAAGATGTCATCAACGGATTAGTTTTAGGGCTACTTTTGTTTTCTATTTCTTCTCTCTTCTCATTGTAAGGGTTCTAAGTTTTTTGGTATTGGGCTGGGTAGATAGAGAATTGTAAATTCTGAGTCATTTCTTGAGTCTGTAAGCTGTAATTTATGATTTCATGAGAAAATACAGCCAGTTTATGTAAATAAAATCATGAAGGCATTTGCACATTCATGAATATTTTCAGATTGTCTCCATACTTGTGCAGTTAAATCATATGAATTCAATAAAACCAAGTTTTGTTGTGTTTGTCATCTCAAATTTCATGAGATTGTGTTTTTTTTTGTAGGTCTATTTCAAAAGAAATGGTTAAATACTTTGAGCAAATAACAGTGAGTTCAAGTGTGCAGGTTGAATTTGATAAGGAGAATTTGATTGATAATAAGAGAGGGATTTCTGGTGTAAGACACTAACAGTTGATGCAAGGCAGTAGCAATTTAAATCCACTGGTTGAAGTCTCTTTGCTGATGAATTCATTTTATGTGTTTGACTCCATGGCCTAGAATTGGCACTAAGCTATTATTCAGTTTTATGCATCTCAGAAACATTTTATATATTCAAAATCATTTCAAATCCTTGTTGTTTGGTTGTGGTGTTATGTACTACCTTGAATTGCTGAGTAAGTGTTGATAAACTAAGAATTTAGCTAGATTTGAGGTTGTCAATGCCTTCCTTAGTTTCTTTTCATTGGGAGTTATCTACTATAAAAAGCAATATCTTCTTATAATTGAATTAAGTTTTTTAGGCATTGTATAGGTTTACCCACCTTGGCCTTGTAGAGCCAAAAGTGTAGGAGATGTGATTCTTTGACTGAATCTTGTCAGTTGGCCACTAACTTTGAGAATTATTAGACACAGAGATTGGCTACCTCTTAGAGAGTTTCAAAGCTTAGCTAGAAAAAACACCAACATGTCTCAAGTCTTGGAATATGAGAATGCCAGGCCGTTTTGTGAGCTCTGTGGGAATTTTGGATATCTTAGTAATGCTTGTAAGAAACAACTATTTCTAGAAAACAAATTGGTAGTTGTGTTTTCTTCCCTTGCTGGTCATGAGTGTCAAGCAAGCCCTTAAATTGAGGTCAGGCTTCTAGGTATGTGCAGGATCATCATGGAAAAAATAGGCCCTTAAGTGGCAATAAAAAGATAGAAAATCAGAGTTAGACAACTTGATGCAAAAATTTGAATAAGTTATCTATATTATTTCAAAAAAAAGTAAAAGTAAAATCTATATCAAATTGAATGTAGTTTCTAAACTACTAGACCTTTATTTTTTTTTTAAAGTCTATTTGTTGAAAATTTGAAATTTCAATGCAGTAGTATTTAAATTTCAAGGTAAAAATAAGAAGTAGGTGTGTCTGACCACCCTCAATAAAATGATAATATTTTTTTATAATATTTTAGATATAAGTAGAGGACTCACCCTAACCAAGTAAATAAAATGATAAAAACCTCACCTGTCTAACCACCTTATAATGAAATTCATTTTTATTTTTTTAATCCTTTTAGATATAAGTAGAGACTCATGTCCTGATTGTGATGCATACCCTTTTTTTTATAATTTTTTTCCATAGTAAATAATTAATTATGAGTTTTTTATTACAAATTTTTCAAAAATATAAAACCTCATCACGATGCTCTTATTTTTTCACAGAGATTGCTCCTCCCCCACCCTTAAATAAAGAGGATAAGGATGATCCTTAGGCACAAGTAAATGAAAAATCCAAGAAAAAAATGAAAATCGATGTAAGGAACAATTTGAAACTACGTAGAGAAAAAAATAAGGATGTTAGAATGAGGGAAGCGACTAGGGATATAGCTTCTAAGAAATAGAGGACCCTTGAGGGTCTTTCTAATTATACTAAATAAAAGAAATGATTAGGGAGTAATCTTCCCTTGGGCCAAAGGAGTTCTTTTTCTAGAATTTTATTCCACTATAATGAAATTTTTTTTCATGGAATATTAGAGGACTGAATAGTCACTTAAGCAGCATAAACTGAAGTTTTCTATAATAGATATGAAAATTGATATTATCTTAATCTAGCAAACCAAAATGCAGAAGGATAATTTTGATAAAATAAATAAATCAGTTTGGCCAAAGGAAGAATATTCTATTAATGATGCAGATGGGGCATTTGGAGGCATAGCTACCCTTTGGAATCTAGATAGATTGTCTGGTCACAAAGGTTTCATCAATCAAAATTTCTTAAGAACGATTTTTGAAGATGGGCAGACTAGAGTGAAGTGAAACCTTCTCAACATTTATGCCCCTAATACCAAGGTTGCCAAAAATCTATTGTGGGATTCTTTATCGACGCTCTTATCTAATAATCAAGATGTGAAGTGGATACTTGTCATGGATTTTAACACTCCCCTTTATCCTCTAGAGAAGCTTGGTGTGGTGGATGATTTCTCTAATAGTATGATGGATTTTGCTAACTTTATCTTCACTCAAGGTCTCTTGGATGTGAATCTTTCAAGCTCTAAATTTACTTGGTCGAACAAGTGCCATGGACAATACCACATATATATTAAGTTGGACAAAGTTTTGATCTCTGGTGATTAGGACATTTGAGCCAAGTTGTAGCTATTTTCACTTCCTAGATCTACTTATGATCATAATGCACTTATTATGAATAGGGAGGAACAACGAAGGTTTGGCCCTTATCCCTTTAGATATGAGATCATGTGGAATCTCCTCCTCAATTTCAAAGAAATCATTAAGTAATGGTGGAAACTCCAATGTTTCATGTTACCCAAAACCTTAAAAGAATATAGCTTAATGTTCAATGTTGGAACAAAATTACTTTCGGGAATATTTTACAAATAAAGAACAATATCCTTCTAAACCTCAAATCTATTCAAGAGAAGATGGAAATGTGGGTTATTGATGAGGATAACTCCATCAAAGAAAATTATTTAAGGAATGAATGGTGTCTTACAACAAGGAAAGGTGAGCTTTTATTGAAATATAAATCCAAGGTGCAATGGTTGCAAGGAGATAGGAACACAAGATTTTTCAACCAATCTACCCTAAAACATGAAATAAGTAACAAGATTTTTTCTTTAGTGAATGATAATGGAGACCTATTAACCAATGGTGAGGACATGGAAGCTAAGCCTATCTTTTTCTTCAAGAATGTAGGAAGGGATCTAGACATCCCTTCTAACGATTTGGACTTTCTTTTGGAGGTTATTCTGAGGGTGGTGTATGAGGAGGATTTAAAGTTTTTGGGAAAAAAGGTATCCCTATGGAGGTTAAATCTGTTGTTTTATCTTTTGGTGTTTTTAAAGCCCCTAGGGTATGTGCGGGATCATGGGGGTTCAAACTAGGCCTCTAAGTGGCGATGAAAATTCAAAAAATTAGAATTAGGAAACTTGACATAAAAATTTGAATAGGTTATTAATATAATTTGAAAAATAAGTAAGAACAAAAGTTGTAGAAAATTGAATGTAGTTTCTAGGCCACTAGTCCATTTTTTGAAAAAAAAGGTAAATTTATTTTGAGAAAATTTTAAATTTCAAAGCAGTGATACTAAATTTTTAGGAAATAGATAAGAAGCAGGTGTATGTTTGATCACCCTAAGTACAAGGAAAAAATAATTATTTTTTTGAATCTTTCAATTTAAGTAGAGGACACATGCTCGAATGTGCTAGATTTTTTTTTGTAATTTTTTTTCATGTAAATAATTATTTATGATTTTTTTATTAGAACTTTTCAAAATTATTAAAACGTCTATGTCTGACCGCCATAACTTGGTAAAAAAATTATGAAATTCATATTTTTGTATCCTATAGTATGCAAAGCATAGAATGTGGTGCATCTTGTAGGTTCAAAAAATGTTAAGTAGTTTGAAAGTTATACAAAAAAATTAATGAACCTATCAATGGGGACTTTAGAATTAATGTAGGTAGAAAATCAATAATAATTATTTATTAAATTCAAAATAAGGCAATACTTATATTGGTGGAAAGCTAACAATTTTTTCAATAAACCGTTTTCGTTTGATGGAATTTGGATTAAAAAAAGTCATTAGCCACAAAGGCGAACTTCAAAAAACTAAGCAAATTTTCAAAAACACATTTTTTGGGTTGACTTTCCAGATCAGGTAATGCTAAACCAAATCCTGAGCCAATATCTATTTTGTTTTGGTAATACCAAACTAAAATGAATATCCGTTTGAAATGGATATTTGTTTCAAAATGGATATCTGTTTTTTTTTTCAAAACGAATATTCATTTTGGAAAGAAGAAACCTATTTTTTTGAAAAACAAAATGGAAATCCGATTCAAACAGATATCCATTTGGAAGACCTAAAAACCCTCTTTAGTAAAATGGGCAAAACTTTTGTGTTTCTTGTCAAAATTTTGACTTTTTATAGGTGTTGGAAAGGTGATTGAGAGCTCTACTCAATAAACTAAGTGGTGTTTCTATATTGTAAAAAAAAAATATAATAATTTAAACTTCATCTTTCATTTTTGACACATCAAATGCTCACTACTTTTGCATGCAAAGTCTCCTTTTAATGATTTTTTGGTAACACTCATCTCAAAATACTTGAAACTTTATTAAAATTTTAATGAATAATGAAATATTGATATTTTTTGTAGTAAAGAGATGAAAAAATCTTCATAAATCATCATATCTCTTTGTCCCTTTCTCTACCTCTCTATATATCACTATGTCTCCCCTTAAGCTCTGGACCTATCCCTCCCTCCTTTCTTCTCTCTTTGTACCTCTTTATACCTATATTGATCACTCTCTCTCTCCTTGAGCTCTAGACCTATCTGTCTACCTCTATCTCCATCCTTCCTTCTCTCTCTCTCTCTCTCTCTCTCTCTCTCTCTCTCTCCCTCTC
>CM021101.1:152417036-152600774 GCA_007115665.2 Sequoiadendron giganteum | reverse complement strand
AAAAAATACTTATAATCATTTGAACTTCATCTTTCATTTTTGAAACATCAAATTCTCACTACTTTCACATGTAAAGTCTCATTTTCATGATTTTTTTGTAACTCATCTCAAAATACTTGAAAGTTTAGAAAAAATAATTAATAATAAAATATTTATATTTTTTGTAGTAAAGAGATGAAAACTCTTCATAAATCATCATATCTCTCTATCCCTTTCTCTACCTCTCTATATATCACTATGTCTCCCCTTAAGCTCTGGACCAATCCCTCCCTCCTTTCTTCTCTCTTTGTACCTCTTTTTACCTATCTTTCTCACTCTTTCTCCCCTTGAGCTCTAGACCTATCTTTCTACATCTATCTCCATCCTTCCTTCTCTCTCTCTCTCTCTCTCTCTCTCTCTCTCTCTCTCTCTCTCTCTCAGGTTCCTCCCACTCCCTCTCCCCCTCTCTCTCCCCCTCTCCCTCTCCCTCTCCCTCTCCCTCTCCCTTTGAATTTTCTCTTCTACTTAAGTCTCTCTCCCTCTTAGGTCTCTCTCTCAGGTCTCTCTGAATCCCTCTCTCCCTCTTAGGTATCTCTCTCTCAAGTCTCTCTAGCTCCCTCTCTCTCTCTTTGTTCTCTCCCACTCAAAATCACACTCTCTTCGTCTTAGGTCTCTCTCTCCCTCTCTCCCTATAATGTCTCTCTCCCTCTCACTCCCTCTATCTCCCTCTCTCTCTCTCCCTCTCTCCCTCTCAAGTGTCTCACTCCCTCCCTTTATCTCTCTTCCTCTCTTCCTCTCTCCCTCTCAAGTCTCTTTCTCTCACTCTCCATATCCCTCTCAGGTCTCTCTCTCTCTTAGGGCCCTACCACTCCCTCTCCCTCTCTCTCCCTCTATATCCCTCTCACTCTCCATCCCTCTCTCTCTCTCTCACACACACACGCTCCCTCCATCTCCATCTCAAGTATCTCTCTCTCCCACTGTCTCTCTCCTCTCTCCCTCTCAAGTCTCTCTCCCTCTCCCTCCCTTCCTCTATTTCTCTCTATCCCTCTCAATTATCCCTCCCTCTCTCTCTCTCAAGTCTCCTCCTCTCTATTTCTCCCTCTATCTCTCAAGTCTCTCCCACTCCCTCTCCCTGTTCTCTCATATCTCTCTCTCTCTCTCTCACTCTCTCTCTCTCTCTTACTCACACTCTCCATCTCCCTCTCAGGTCTCTTTCTCTCACACACAAACACACATAATCTCTCTCTCTCTCTCTCTCCCACTCTCTCCCTCTCTCCTTCCATTTCTCCATATCAACTCTCTCTCTCCCTCTCTCTCTCCCACTCCCTCTCCATCTCTCTCCCCCTCTCTTTGAAGTATCTCTCTCTCTCTCTTAGGTCTATTCCACTCCCTCTCAGGTCTCTCCAACTCTCTCTCTCCTCTCTCTCTCTCAAACTCACACTCTCAAGTCTCTTTATCTCCGTCTCCCCCCCTCTATCTCTGTATCTCCCTCTCTCCCTCTCTCTTTCTCTCTCTCCATCTCCCCCCTCTCTCTCTTAGGTTTATACTTCCCATAACTAGATCTCTCTCTCTCCCTCTCAAGCCTCTCTGTCTCTGTCTCTCTGTCTCTGTCTCTGTCTCTCTGTCTCTCTCTCTCTCTCTCTCTCTCTCTCTCTCTCTCTCTCCCTCCCTCTCTCTCCCCTCTCATCTCTCACTCCCCCCTCTCTCTCTCTCTCTCTCTCCTCTATCCCTCTCAAGTCTCTCTCTTACTCACTTTATCCCCTCCCTCCCTTTCCATCCCCTATCACTTTGCATATCCCTCTCCCTCCCTCTCTCCCCCTCCATTTGAAGTTTCTCTCCCTCTTAAGTCTATCTTTGTTTCTCTGTCTTAGGTCTCTCCCACTCCCTCTCCCCCTCTTAGCTCTCTCTTAGGTCTCTCCCACTCCTCTCTCTCCCCCTTCCTATCTCTTTGGTCCTCCCTCCTCTCTTTTCTCTCTCATCTCCTCTCTCTCTCTCTCTCTCTCTCTCTCTCTCTCTCTCTCTCTCTCTCTCTCTCCCTCCCTCTCCCTCTCCCTCCCACTTTCCATATCCCTCTCTCCCTCCTCTCCCTCCTCTCCCCCCTCCCTTTGAAGTGTCTCTCCCTCTTAAATCTCTCTCTCTCTCTCTTGTAGGTCTCTCCCACTCCCTCTTTCCCTCTTAGGTATCTCTCACTCCCTCTCTCTATCCCTTTTTCTCTCTTAGGTCTCTCCCACTCCCTCTTTCCCTCTTAGGTCTCTCTCTCAGGTATCTCCCACTCCCTCTCTCTTTCCCTTTTTCTCTCTTAGGTATCTCCCACTCCCTCTCTCTCTTTTCTCATCTCTCTCGCTCTCGCTCTCACACTCACACTCTTCATCTCCCTCTCAGGACTCTCTCTCTCACACACACACACTCTCTCTCCCTCCCCCCTCTCTTTGGTCCCACCCACTCCCTCTCCATCTCTCACTATCCCTCTCCCTCTCCCTCTCCCTCTCCCTCTCCCTGTCTCCCTCTCTCTCTCTCTCACTCACTTTCCACCTCCCTCTTAGTTCTCTCTCTCCCACTCCCTATCTCTCTTAGGTGTCTCCTTCCCACCCTAACTAGATAAATCTCTCTTTTCCCCCCTCTCTCCCTCTCTCTCCCCTCCCTCCCTCTCTCACTCTCAATTATATCTCCCTCTCCCTCCCTCCATCTCTCACTCTCTCCCTCTCTGTCCCTTAGAAGTAACTTAATATGGGAAGAGAAAGAGGGAGAGTGACTTGAGATGGAGAGAGGGAGAGAGAGACCTAAGAGGGATATGAAGATATAGAGAGAGATATAGTGTGTGTGAGAGAGACCTGGGAGGGAGATGGAGAGTGTGACTAAGAGAGAGAGAAACATAGAGAAACAAAGAGGAAGAGAGAGAGGAGGGAGTGGGAGAGACCTGTGAGAGATACCTAAGAGGTAGAGAGGGAGTGGAAGATACCTAAGAGAGAGAGATTTAAGAAGGAGAGAGACTTCAAAGAGAGGGGGAGAGAGAGGGAGAGCGAGTGGGAGGCACAAGAGAGAGAGAGAGAGAGAGATATCCGAGAGGGAGAAATAGTGTGAGTTTGAGTGTGAGTGTGAGTGAGACATTGAGAGAAAGAGAGAGAGAGAGAATGGGAGAGAGAAAAGAGAGAGGGAATGGGAGAGACTTGAGAGAGAGAGACCGAAGAGGGAGAGATGGGGTGGGAGAGACTTGAGAGAGAGACCTAAGAGGGATAGAGACTTAAGAGGAAGAGATACTTTAAAGGGAGGGAGAGAGAGAGAGAGAGAGGGAGAGGGGATATGGAGAGTGAGAGGGAGATGAAGAGAGAGAGAGAGGGAGTGGGAGTGGGAGGGTCCAAAGAGAGAGAGAGAGAGAGAGAGGAATGATGGAAAAAGAGGTAGAGAGATAGGTATAGAGCTCAAGGAGAGAGAGTGAGAAAGGTATAAAGAGAGACAACGAGAGAATAAAGGAGGGAGGGATAGGTCAAGAGCTTAAGGGGAGACATATTGATATATAAAGAGGTAGAGAAAGGGAAAAAGAGATATGATTATTTATGAAGAATTATTCATCTCCTTACTATAAAAAATATAAATATTTCATTATTCATTACTTTTTCTAATGTTTCAAGTATTTTGAGATGAGTGTTACGAAAAAATCATGAAAACAATACTTTGCATGTGAAAGTAGTGAGAATTAGATGTTTCAAAAATGAAATATGAAGTTCAAATGATTATAATATTTTGCGTACAATATAGAAACATGACCTAGTCCATTATGTAGAGCTCTCAATTACCTTTCCAATGCCTATAAAAATTCAAAACTTTGATAAGAAATGGAAAAGTTATGCCCATTTTACTAAAGAGGAATTTTTAGGTCTTCAAAATGGATATTCATTTTAATTTTCAAAATGGATATCCATTTCAAATGGATATTTGTTTTTTTTTTTCAAAATGGATATCTGTTTCAAACAGATATCCATTTTGTTTTTCAAAAAAATGGGTTCTCGTTTTGAAAAACAAAATGGATATCCATTTTGAAAAACAAAACATATATTCATTTTGAAATGGATATCCTTTTTGGTTTGGTATTACCAAACCAATAATAGTGTACCCAACCCATACAAAAAATCAATTTTTTTTTTTGTGATTTTGATGAGTTAAAAACGTGTTTTTTTTCCTCATTCCCACTTTTTGGACCCCCATGATCTTACACATGTCTTGCAAGGAATTACATTAGCCTATAAATGGATTGTGAAATCACTGAAATGGGATGAACCTTGGAAAGTTTTGGTTAGAAATAGCATTCAAGGTGCAGTACCAAGGCAAACCAAGTCTTGTAGATGTCCACACCTAAGTGACATTCTTATCAGTAAACACCCTATGACCCATGTTGGGTCTCTAGTTTTCAAGAGCTCATAGAAGGCACAAGATCTTACCAAACACAATGGCTAGTTTAAGTATTGTAGCATAACCCTTAGCAACTCAATGTGCTAAAGTAATAGTTCTATTTGGTGGAACTTGTAGCATAAGGGGAAGCCCCTAACTCTCCTTTAGGGTTGCTCTACTAAAAAGTGGAATTAATGAGGGATCAAGGTCTTTAGTGATTTTTTAGAGGGTAGGAAGATTAACAGTTGGGAAGCCTTGATGACTAAGTTAGGCCTCCCCCCATCTAGTGCAAGGACTCACTCCACCCTGGTAGAAGCATGCAAAGAGGCCAAACTCCTATTGAATGTTGACAACAAGGGGGATCTGGTTAGTAACCTTATGTGGAAGGATGGGGGAGCTCTGGTCGGTCTCAAGGCTAAGACAATCTATAAGGACTTGGTCAATAATAACGTTGTCTTTAGTTACTTAAGCCAATGCTAGAGTGTCTCTCTAGCTAATAAAAAATGGATGACATTGTTTTATGAAGTTTGGCACAACACTGTCAAGCCTAAGAGGGCTTGCTTTAAGTGGCTCATTCTCCTTCAAATAATTCCCTTCAAGTCTAATATGAATGATATTGATATTTTTAGCTTATGTCGTACCCAAGAATATATTATGCATATCTTATTTGACTATTTTAATGCTACAAAAAATTAAAATTTATTTTGTTGTGATTTGAGCATTTGGGATAATGAAAATAAAGTTTAACTGGAAGCATGTTCTATTGTGTTATTTTAAAATGAGAAAAGAAAGTAATATATTTTGGAATTTTTTATCTAATAAAACTATGTGGCACATTTGGAAAGAAAGTAATGATGACAATTTTAAGGGTTGCAAGAGGGTACTTATTGAGTCAACAAAAAGAGTCACATTTCTCTTTGTTGCATTGCAAGTTTCACTCCATATCGAGGTATGCTTGGATAAATTTGTGAACATTTGTAGGGATGGGGCAATGAAAATTAACAAAGAGGATGTAAGATGTGGCCATGTATGATGCTTCAACAATAGAGAAATCAAAATATTCATAAGAGCTTTCAATATGTTCCAAAGGGATTTCAACAATGGTACGAAGGAAGGGAGGAAAGCAAGGCATAGGGAACCCTATCATCATGCATAGTAGAAGGGTGATGCCTTCTCTATCATTGGAATTGTGAAAGACAAGACTACTAGAGGGGATGTAATGATCTAAAATATAAATTTCAAGATTTGCATTAGATCTAGGGTTAGAAGAATGCATGCAATAATATTAATCAAATCAATCAATAAAATGCAAAGGAGGAATAAAGAGAAAAGGAATGAGACTAGAATAGTCTCACCATTTCTCTCCTCCATGGATCACTTCTATTGAACCTTCTCTACTTGCTGCAATATGATGGATGCCCTCAGCCTTTGTGTGAGCAAAATAAGTTTATGACATGACCTAGCAAGTGTTGAAGGATTTAATCTAAAATGCAAGAGAATGTAAATCTACATGCAATGTAAATAAATCTGCAAAAGACAATGTTAGAAATATGACAATGTAAAAATGATATGAGAGAGAGAGATAATATTCAAGAGGCTAGGGATCAAAATGAAGACAAAATTGACATTTTATAGAAAATGCAATTTTTTATGGACAGATGAGATTAAAGATTGACAAGTGCCCTAGAATCTGTTGACAAGATTCAACATGACAACCCACAATTACGGTTAGGGCAACATTAGGTTAAATTCGAAATGAATGGACAAGATTGGTTTTTAGAAAAATCAAATCAAGGGTTGACAATGCATGTGACAAGGCACACAAAACGAAGTTGCTGGAGAATCAAATAATAATTAAAATTATTTAATTCAAGAGGGGATGTTGACTTTTTAAATTAAAAACTATTTTAATCCAAAAAGGGGTGGGGTCATGTGACATTAAATAATTTATAATTTAACTAAAGAAGGGAATTTAAATGAGACTTATTTTAAATAAATAATATTTATTTAAAAATGAGCACAATAAAAGAGGAGAAATTAAATAATAAAATGATTTAATTCAAGTGTTGGGACTATTTTAAATAAATGATTTTATTTAAAATGAGGGGAATGTGAAGGTGGCAATAATTAAATAAATAAAAGAATTTATGTAATTATAAGAGGACTATTAAGAATTAGTGACATATTAAATAAATAAATAAAATTATTTATTTAATAATCAGGAAGACATAATGGACAACGATAATTAAATAAATTAAGAAATTTATTTTATTATAGGAAGACTTTAGACAATTAGTGACACAATAAATAAATAAATAAATAAATAAATAATTACAATATTATTTATTTAATAATCATGAAGAATAACAGACATGAATTAATTAAATAATTATGAGTTAATTAATTAATAGTCGAAAGTGAGTTAAGGACATACTTAAAATGTCTTAATTATGCTAGCAAGAAAATGATTAAACATAGAGCTTGCAAGCTTGGGTAATTTTTATGTGTCTACATTTGCCCCTCTTTGTCATAATGTAGCCTGTCACATTGTGGCAAAGAAAATAAGTCAAACATATGCCCCAGTGCAAAATAGGATGAGGAAGAATGACGAGGAGGGTTGTAGTATGCCCCCTCGAGAGGACAGTCGGGTTCCAAGAACATGGGTGTGCTCTCGAAATGGGTTGGAAGACTAGAATACAAAGAGACAAAGAAATGTTAGTTTGAAAGATATGGATGATGATATGGATGCAATGCCTATATGAGATGCATGTTAGTGCCTAGACCAAATCCTTCAACATTTTCCATAGGACTTTAATATTTATTGCTCTTTAATCATCATTGGGCGGTAAAAAAATGACACAAATGGACAACAAACACCATGGTATGACATAGACCAAGGTGTGCAAGGTCATCCACTTGTAAAAATAGACAGTCGTAGAAAAGGAATGTCCATGGGCTGATGCAAGAAGTTGGGTCCACAAAAAGCTCAAAAAATGGAAGTGTTTTTGCTGTTTTTCAGAATTTGTCACACTTGAACTGAAAATTTGAGGTACTTACACAATGAATTTTTAAAAAAGTCAGTAATATGAAATTTAGAGATTTGAATCTAGTTTATAAATATGTAGATTATTCAAATACACAGATTGTAGAAACTAATTTTTGATAAAGATCTATAAAAACCACTTTTTAAAAGTCCCTATTTTTTTACCATACCATGCGCGTGTACGGACAACACTTTTTGAATCAAATAAAAGTATTTTACTAATTCCTTTTGGGGAAAAAGAGCTAACAACATGAAGATTGATGAGGAATTTTTTTTGTAATTTTTTGTTGAATATTTGTTTTTTTATTTAATTTTTATTGGCCTTAATTGCTGTTTTTAAAAATCAACGTGTACGGACAGCATAACTTGAGCTAAACTAAACTTTTTTTGAATTTTTTTTTTTTCATTGTGTAAAGAATTGTGTAAACATTGATGTCATATAATTTTTTTTCTAAAAACTTTAACCAAAAAAAAGTTATTAAAAAACAAAAAAAGTCTGATATTTCAAGTTTAATGACTAGTTTGCTTTGAAATTAATTAAAAAATAGAAAATATAATCCAATCTTAATAAAAATTATATATTTAAAAACTAGACATCATGTTCTATAATGGGTTTTGATTTTATAGATTGATTTAGAAAAAAAATTCATCAACCATATTGTCAAAGTTGAACATTCTTCTTCAATCTGCCTTAGTTTTTTAGTTGTAGGTCAAAGGCTAAGGCTCGGATTGCCAAAGCTTTCCCGAACCTAAAACCAAGTCTCCAGGCGGGTTGGGAAATAATTTTTTTAATAACGCATATGCGTTATGAAATGCATACGCGTTATTGAAACAAAACGTGTACGCTTTTCATAACACGTACGCATTATGTTTTTACCCGTTGGGTAAAGGTAACGCGTACGTGTTATGAAACGCGTACGCGTTCCTTTTTAAGAACGCGTACGCATTTCATAACGCATACGCGTTTCTAATATATTTGTTTATCCTGATTTGACATTTTTTGATACAGTATGGTTTTCCTGCAACATTCTTTTTCTGTAGTACGGCCTACAAGTTCGATTTTCTGCATTTTTTATTACAAATTTGTCTTGTGCAGGGCATATTCTATTGCAAATTGGTTGAAAAGTCAAGTGCAGGTTGAATTTTTTGAAGTGGAATCAAGTACAAGAATAATTTACAAGAAGATTCAAAAAAAAGTTTTTGGATGTATTCATGATATTTTTGTGTACTTCAAAGTTCAAAGAAGAAAGGATCTTCATAGTACAAAGTGTTATTTGAATATTTGAAGGAGATAAAAATTTGAAAATTGGTTACAAGTAAATCATTTGTTTTTTCATCAAAAAGGGTTTTGTAACCATGGGATCAAAACAAAGACAAAGAAAAAAGTGTAGAATGTCAATGACACTCGAAGAAATTCAAGCAAATAAAGATATGGAGGCAAAAAGACAAAAAGATAGAAGAGAAAGAATTTGTCAAATGAAAAATTTGGAAGCATCTACCTCAATGAATGTTGAAGAGAAAGTCATGAATGATGAAATGAATGTAGATGATGCAAATGTGGAGATGGTAAATATAGAAGAAAATACAATTATGGAGAGAAACTCAACTATGTCTTCAACTACAACTTTGAATGATATGGAAATAGTACATATGCAAACAGCTTCGGGTATGTCTTCAAATCCACCTCCCAATGATATGGAAAATGCACCTATTCAAACAATCTCTCCAGGTATTCTTTCAAACCCAACTCTTGATAATATTGATTTTGCTTGTTTAGATGAAGCTGGATACACCATTGATGATATCAATAATTATAGGATTGAAAGAATGCAAAAACAAAAAAATGATGAAAATATATCTTATGAGAATGCAAATGCTAATCAAATCCCTCATATTGATGAAAATGATAATAAAATATTTTTTACTTTTGAAAATGAAAATGGAACCCCTTGTGTGAATGAAAATGAAACCCCTTGTATGGATGAAGATGAAAATGTTTTTTTTACAATTGAAAAAGATGTGTTAGATAACCTTCGTGGTAAAGTTTCTTGGAGACAAATTAGAACTTATGGAAATAAAATATATAAAATGTTTTTTTATAGAAAGAAATTAGGATTCCAATGTCAACTCATGGTGCAATTGATGAGAATGTGGAAAATGAGAAAAGTGATGAAAAAATTAGGTATTTTTGTAAAACCAAAAAAGAAAGATGATTCAGTAGAACAAGTCATTTCTAGTGTTGCTAATGCTATTGATTTTATAGGTAAGAAAAGTCGATCTAAAGATAAAAATGCGGCTCGTCGTGCAATAACAACTGCTTTAGTTGATAAAGCAACTTCAAATAAAAGAATGTTAAGTAGGATTAGTAAATGTATAAAAGTAAATCCCAAAACTTTGATTAGAGCTGCTAAAAGAAGAGAAAATATTGAAAATGATCCAATTAATCAATGTTGGAGTTTTAGTGGTAGACTCCCAAGATCAGACATGAAATTAACTAATGAAATTAAATCTTTAATCGATAAATTTTGGCATGATAATACAAGAGTATCACCTAACATTAGAGATGTCTTAAAATTAAGGGTGGGTTCCAAAATTCGTGTACCTCATCCAAAGCATCTCTTAGATATGACTCAAACTGAATTATATAAAAAAAATTTAGATGCTTCAATCTTACCATTGAATATTAAAATAAGTCAAAGATCATTCGAAAAGTGTAAACCTTGGTATGTTAGAATTAATAAGCAACGAATTTCTTGTTGTTGTAAGACTCATGTACAATTTCGTTATTATTATGATAGTTTTCGATATATACGATGCACTTTGCATGTTAACCAAATTATGCAGGACATTTGTGGTATTAATATGCCACCTGAAAGAATCAAAGATTTTATATCAGGTTTGTTTTGCGAACCCTCTAACGGAAACTTATTTTATTTAAAATCATGTATTTCTAGAGAATGTGATAGATGTGCTAACTTTTCATTATTAGGTGAATGTATGCATGAAAGTAGTTTAAATGAATTTGGACAACAATTAGTAGATGTAAAAAGATTCAAAAATGTTGAGTATTCTTTAAAAGATGGAAAAACTGGAAAACGTTGTGAGCTAATTATGGAAAAAAATACTGTGCATGCATTTATTAAAGAATTTAAAGATAAGATTGTACCTAAATATGTTCAACACTCTCAGTATGCTCATTGGCTTGATAATCAATTTCGTTTATGTAAAAACACATTCCCAATTGGAACTATATTGTCGGTTGTTGATTTTGCTGAAAATTATACTCTTGCTCCACAAGAAGAAATTCAATCACAGTATTATAATTCAGTGCAAGTATCTATTTTTGTTCATATTGTTTATAGACATGCAGATGATAGTAGAGAAGATAATAGAAATTTTTTGAGAGAGTACCATTTTTATGTAAGTGATAATCGATTACATTCATTTGAGTTTGTTCAATATTGTTTTGATATATTTTACAAAAAATTAAAAGAAAGAGGAATTCAATTGCTAGAACATCTCATATGGTCAGATAATTGCACGGGTCAATTCAAAAATGCTAGGATGTTTTATTGGTTATGTAGAGTTCATAAGGAAAATAATATCCAGCACATATGGAGTTTTTTTGAAGCCGGTCATGGTAAGGGAGAACACGATGGAGCAGGTGCATGTGTGAAAAGAGCTCTTGCTAGAGAGCAACTAAAATTTGAGGATGCTGCAAAATTTAGAGATGCACATGCAATTGTAGATTGGTGCAATACCAAATTATCTACAAGAGTAAGTGAGAGCTCAATAATTCACCGCTTCTTTTGGTTAGTTGAAGAAAATGATATTTGTTCTCGACAAGATTGTGAAACAATTAATGGATCTGCAAAATGGCATTCATTTAAGAGTTTGAATGCAAACACATGGACAATATGGACAAGGGAGTTGGCATGCTTTTGTCAATTTTGTATTGCAGGTGATTGGGAGGCTTGTGAAAATATGGAATGGGTTGAACAATGGCAACAAAGAGCCTTAACACCTACATCGACACATGTTCAACATGGAACAATAATTGAAGATAATCAAGCATTCGCATCAGATGATTATGACCGTGTTTCTGATCTTGTACAAGAAGGTACATTATTTATTGAGATGAATTTTATATGTATGCATGTTTATATACATGAATTAAATATAAGTCGTGCTCTTTATTGAATTTTTTATCTATTTTTGTAGGACATGTGTATGCTGTTGTTGCACCCGAGGGGAATGAAGAGGAGACAGAGTACTGGTTGGCTAGATGTGTTGAGAGAAAATATAAGTTGGTACATCCTAGAGTGGATGATGATAATTTTGAGTATCCAACTGGTTCAGTCGTTGTTGTTGGCACCTGGCTTCAAAAATATTTGATAAGAAAGAATGGCTTGCCTGCATTTGAAGATTATGAAAGACACAAGAAGATTATACATTATTCACATTTGATTTTGGCAACCAATATAAAACTAGTTAGATATCACGGGAGGCCTGCTAATAAAGTTTTATGGACACTTTCAATGGATGATCATGAGACAATCATAGATGCATTACAAAAAAGAGAGGATGTGGATGGTACAACAGAGTAAATAAATATTGGTAAGTATATCTAGTTGTATGTATATATTTAATTGATATATATATTTGTCTTTAAATTCATTTCCTTATTAAAGTTTTATATCATTTTTTGTTTCAGGTCTCCCTTGATACAAAAAAGAGAGGAGATGCACTCTTATTACAATGGAATTCGAATCTACAGACAAGTAACTATATATAGTTGTAGATACATTTAGTTGAGAGTATAAATATAAAACTAAATTTAACTCATTGTCATTTTATAAAAAGTTTATAATTTATTTCATATCCCCTTAAGCCATCCTCGTATGTGCCATTAATCCATCCGCTTGCATCCCCTTTAAGTCTCTCTATTAATTCCCCTTAATTCATTCTATTAGGACCCCTTAATCCATATCCTTGTATATCTATCCTTAATCCATCCTCTTGCATCCCCTTAAGTCACTCTCTCAACACCCCTTAAGACATCCCCTTAAGCCATCCCCTTAGGTCACATGGTTTAGGGTTTAGGGTTTCTAGATTCATCCTCCTAGGATTTAGGTCATGTGGTTTAGGGTTTAGGGTTTCTAGGGTTCATGTGATGCTTAGAATAACAAATTTATATGGATTAATGGTTTAGGGTTGATCTCCTAGGATTTAGGTCACGTGGTTTAGGGTTTAGGGTTTCTAGGGTTCATGTGATGCTTAGAATAACAAATTTATATGGATTAATGGTTTAGTGTTGATCTCCTAGGATTTAGGTCACGTGGTTTAGGGTTTAGGGTTAAGGGTTTAGGACCCTTAAGTCATATCCTCTTACATGTACCCTTATTCCACAATCTTGCATCCCTTAAGTCACTCGCATAATTCCCCTTAAGCCATTCTCATAGGACCCATTAAGCCATACCTTAGGGTTCATGACATGCATCCCATTCATCCATCCTATGGAAAACATCATTTGAATTTTTATGAAATTTATAAGATCCAATTTTGTAACTTTTACTATATATTTACTTAAATGAATCAAAAAAATTATAGAACTACTTACAGTTTACATTAATTATTTTTGCAGGTTCTCATCAAGTCGGTCTACCATGCGATTGTCACTGAAAAATTATTTTATCAAGAGACTATGTAAATATCAATTTTTGGTCTTCACGTAAAAATTGATAAGCTAAATAATTGGATATACATGTGCACACATATATGTTTCATCATGTTGTATAGTTGTATGATTTTCAATTAACTTATTAGTAGCATTTTAAAAATCTCATTCCAATTTTATAGATTATATATTTCATATAATTGTTCAAATATTTTCTAGAATTGGTAAATAGTTAAAATTACGTGAGCTCTTAATTTATTATGAATATAATCTAAACTATTTAAGGAATATTTAAATTTATCACCTTTAACCATGTGATAAATTATATATTTATGAAATTTGATTGTAGAGATAAGAATTTATATCTAGTGCATGTATTACTTGAAAATTAGATAAAATATCTAGATCTACATATACATATGAGTGCATATAATCATCAAAATGAACATAACATGATCATAATTGACTACATATATATAATCATCACATTAAAGTCATCTGATATAAATAAACAAAAATATGTATATGTCAAGTCCAACACATAAAAGTTTAAATAAAACTAGAGATGTCTAGTCTATTTAAAATTTAAAACCATTTAACTATTAGGCTGATCAGTCAAATCAAGTCTCCTCTTTGTTCCAGGTCAATTAGATGTACCTGCATCATGCTGTAAAAGAGTAAAAGTAACTTGAAATTAGATTTAAATTTATTTATAAATTTTGATATAATTAAACATATTTAAACCTGACAAAATATAAACTTTTGGATAAAAATAAATAAATTAATTGAATATCTAGTAAATACAATAAAAATGATTTTTAAGACATGAATAATTTACCATATGATCATGTGGATCTACTGGAACATTTTGTTCAACGGGTAGCATAACTGTCACTTGAGAAGATTCAAATGCCTGATCTACTATATCCTGCATATTCATATAAAGCAATCAATATGTTAAAACCTCGAATATATATATATATATATATATATATATATATATATTTAAAAGATCCGTAAAAATTGTTTAGGATATTTAGTAAAGTTTACAACCTTGAATGATATGACCTCAAGATCACGCACCTGAGATTGCCCATGCATAAATGCTGACGATGTCTCAGGTGCACCTGCAATGGGTGTCTCATGAAATGCCTGCATATATATGTACAACAATTTGTATAGATCATTCACGCATGTGTATGTAAATGTAAAAATTAAATTAGATCTATGATGTGTATTTAATTCAAACTTAACAAACTTTTTGAAAGAACGCACCTGAGCTGATGATGACTCAGGAGCGCTCACCACAACTTGTGCTTGGTCAGCCCTAGGCATGCTCATCTAACCTCCCTGCATCTAGATATAATATATATCAATCACACATCATGTGTAAACATTCAAAATAAATTAGATATATATATCCACACAAACTAAATTATATATATATTGGTTTAAGTACCTGACCAAAAGGTGAGCCCATATCTACAACACTCGACATATAGACATGATCATTTTGAGTTTCAGGCATTGTTTGATCATGCGTCTACACCAAACACTTATTGAATTAATATTGTATTATATATAATTTGATGTTATTATTTAAACATGAATTTTGCATATTCCAAAAAAATATATTAAGTTCAAAAGATGAACATACCTATGTAAGATGATGCTCATAATATAGTAAATCCATAAATGACTCTTTCTCAGACGCAGGTGGGTCACCTGAAGTGGATGCCTGAGTATTCCTATTGTTGGAGCCTCCATGCTCTCTATTGACCACTTCAGCTGCCGCATGTGAAGTCTGATGAGTGAGATGTCCTGAAAGTGAACTCAATGCTCCTAATGTCGATAGCATGGTTTGCTACTGAAATGCAGCAGGAACACTAGGAGAAGTAGGAGGAACAATAGGAGCAATTGGAGCACGTCATTGAGGATCAACACGTGCTCCTAATCTATATTGGGGCATGCCACACCCAGCTCCCTGAAATGACCTCATATCAAAATAGTTGGGTTTTAAACCCAACTCAAACTCTACCCATAACTTTCTCAAAAAGTATAGGGGCACCTCAGAATTGCCATGTGGTGGAGTATCAAACACCATCCACCATCTATCCCAAAAATGTGCAGCTATCAAGGGGTGCCTACACCATAAAATTGAAATTCATTTTTTGGTGGGTGGAATTGGTTGGCTAGTTTGGGGGTTAAAAAAATACTGGCAAAGGGCTTCTTTGGTAATTTTAAGGTCATTAATTTCTTTATAAGACAATCCATCTGCATAGAATTGTCTCCTCTCGTCTCTCCATTGATGGAACCTATCTAGGTCCACATCAATAGATCAAACATAATCGACAATAATTTGCATCGTAGATGCAAATCGTGAGAGATGGGGGGGAATTCTAGGCTCATTTTTTATCAGATCTATATTTTCTTGAATGACCATAAGATTTTCCCTAATGCTCTCTCTCAACTGATCTTGGTCTACTATAGGGGGTGGGGGGTTAGGAGGTGGAGGGTTTGGAGGAATGGGGTTTTCTGGTGGTGGTGGGTTAGGAGGAATGGGGTTTTCTGGTGGTGGTGGGTTAGGATCTATGGGATCTATAGGAATATGTGGTTTAGGCATAAAATCCTCAATGCTAAATAGTGGATCCATGTGAATGTACAACCAAATGGCAACTACACATGTTAAACAATTAAAAAATATATATCAACAAACTAATTAAATAATGCAGACAATTTGAAAGAACTATTTAAAAATCACATTGAACGTGCACAAATCCAAAATGCAATTCATTTGAAGACCATTCGATTTATCATTAAAAAATCCATAATGTTCATTAAAAATCCATAGCATGTACACATTAAAGTTTATAATTTAAGTTTGTACAAGTTTTGAAATTTTCAAATTTGTGGTTTACAATTTGAGTTTTGGGTAAGGGTTTGTGTTCATATTTTAGAATGTAGGGTTTAGTGTCTATGTATATTAGAATAATGTAATAACCATTAAGATCTAGAAATTAAAAAAATTGGTTATAAGGATACATTTAAACATATTAAGGATACATTTAAACATATAATAATAGAAACATAGGAATCATGGTACATTTGAAAAGGGGAAATGATAATAGGAGTTACCATAGAACACAAAATATTGTTCATATGAGAGACATAAAAGGTATGAGAATTAAATATTATTTTAATAATAAATTATTAAACAATAGTATACTACATGAAACTTAAAGGATGCAAATAAATTAAAATTATAGTGATTAAAAGTAATAATTATGCAAAAAAATAAGGAATCCAAACTACCAATTCGGTAGGGTCAAATCCAAGAAAGTTTGCAACCCAATCCTTCACCAATTATAGAATTTAGAGTTATACATTTTAATTTCTTGATTTTTTAAAATTTTGAGTAATAATAATGAAGGAAAATCTATAAGTTGATGTTCTAGGACCCCTTTGACAAAATGGTAACAATCAACCTAGATTATGTTGAATCAAGAGTGAAGGAAATGAAAATTCAATATGTTATGACTAAAAGTCTATGGTTGTTATAACAAATTGAGGGAAATGCATTGTCTTGTGATACCTCACAATTATCTCTACTAAAAATAAACTTTGTTGATCACACCTAAAGACCCCATTGTTATATAAGTTTGTAAATAAACTCTTTCAAAACTAAGATTGTGAGAAACAAAAATTGAAGAAATAAGACTAAAACCCTATGTGTTTTAAAAAGTTCCACTAGTATTCATGATTTTTAAATCCTTATGAAACCATCAAAAACCTTAGGTACCTAAGTACGGGGATTCAGTTCAAAAAGACATTGCTAATAGATTTATTTTTCAAGTTTAAGATAAAAAATTTAATCGATATAGATGAAGAATTTTTTAAAATACAATTTCATCTAGGGATATGTTGCCTTATATTAGAATTTTTATCACACTAATTCTAACTTGAACCATAGACGGGCTAATTATAACTTGAACCATAGACCCTAATTATAACTTGAACCCTAATGTATTCTAACTTGAACTCTAACCCTAATTGTAATTAAATCGGGTATCATAACCTTAGTTGAACACTAACCCTAAATGCATATAAACTTTTTAATCATAAACCTAATTAAATATTGATTGAATGTTTAACTCTCACCAAAATTACAACCATTTAACCCTAGACTCTTAATTTAATTTTTACCCCAACCCTAGAACCCTACACCAATTGACGGGGCTAATTCTAACTCCAACCCTAACCTACATCTTAAATTTTAATTCATAATTTCATAATCCTAACCCTAACCCTAATAAAAATATAACCCTAACTCTAAACCTAGTTGAATACAAACCCTAACCTCAACCCTTACCCGAATATTTATCTTAGAACCCTAACCCTAGAATGAATTTTAACCCTAGAAGCAGGTAATTTAATTCTTTAATATTAAACAAGTAAACCTAATCATAACCCTAATTGTAATTTTGAAATCTAACTATACAATATATATTAAAGTTTAAGCCAAACCCTAATTGTACCCTAGATTTAAACTAATTTTAACCTACAAATAGGGTTTTAGTTTACGTTACGTTTTCTAGGGTTTTAGTTTACGTTACGTTTTCTAGGGTTTTAGTTTATGTTTTCTAGGGTTTTAGTTTACGTTTTCTAAGGTTTTAGTTTATGTTTTCTATGGTTTTAGTTTATGTTACATTTTCTAGGGTTTTAGTTTACGTTTTCTAGGGTTTTAGTTTACGTTTTCTAGGGTTTAGGTTCAAAGATTAACGGTCTGAGTAAATTAGTTTTTTAGAACCTACAGTTTAGGGTTTCAAATTTCAAAACTAAATGTGTCAAATTTAGGTTTTCGATTTAAAATTTTATGTTGTTTGTTTCGTTGATGTTTTTCGGTTAATTAAATGCAATTTAAAAACTATTAAATATTAAATTAAAACAAACTAAACAAAAATAACTAAATAGCAATTATAAAACAAAAATAACTAAATAGCAATTATAATGCAAAAATATTGTAGAATTCAACCAACCTGGAGGTCGCTGAGGTTAGGTGTGTCAATGGGAGGACGTGAGAGTGAAAATTTGGCAGATTCCGGCCGTCCAAAATGCGTACGCGATCTGCTGTTTCTTGTCCTGGCGCTCCAAACTCGACTGTGAAAATGACTTTCACAGTCGCTTATTTAAAAAAATAAATAGTCTTTAGAAATGTGTACGCATTATGAATGCGTACGTGTTTTGGAAGACATACGCGTTATGAATGCGTACGCATTTTGGAACACATACGCGTTTCATAACGCGTACGCGTTTTAGGTTCGTATCCTGAACCGTAACACGTACGCGTTACTGATTTAGGATCGCGTATGCAATACATAACGCGTATGCATTTTTGAAAAACGCGTATGTGTTTTGCGCGAGAATTTTTTTTTCATCCGAAACTTCCCCTCTTCGTGGACCCAACTTCTTGCACCAACCCCCTAACTCATACTAGAGGCCTAGTTGCCCCAATCTTTTTGTCAAGACAATCCACAGACATTAGTCAAAGAAAAACAAAAAAGGTCATGAGACGTCATCGCACCTCTAAATCTTTCATGGGACATCCTTGAGGTAGCTAGTAACATGACCAAAAGACAATTCAATAAAAAGATAAGACAAAATAGCCAAAAAAATAGCCATTTAATTGTATTGCCAATGTTTGTTTGCCAAAGATTAATTGTTTGATAGTTTGACAGTTTTGACGATTTGATGGTTTGATGGTGCCTAAAGTCAGGAAGGACACATCCTGACAAGGCAAATGACACTTTGACAAGGTCCACATCCAAGAAGGACACATCTTGAAGAGGACCAAAAAGTGACGAGATTGACATTTTGACTAATGCTTTTGCAAGCTGACTGATTTTGACTGTATGATTGATTGGCTTAAGTTGTCTAATTTTGACGAATTTTGACATTGACGTTTCGAATGACTATCTTGTGTTAAGTGCGACTATGTCCACTTAATTTGACTGACGTGACCATGTTTGACTTATGATCTTTATTTTGACAAACCTAAAAGGACTGACCTAATGTCTTGAGGATTCAAAGATGAATCTTGCCTATGTAGCAAATGCGCAGAGACAACATAGTTCAGACAAATGACAAAGATTGACCGACGTGATTGACTGGACTGATTGGATTGATGGGACAAGCATTGACTTTGACTCTATTTTTGGGAGTTTGACATTGATTTGGATGTTTTTGTATTTTCTTCTGGACATTTTTCAATTTTTTAGGTCTTTTTTCAGGACTTTATACGATTTTTAGGATTTTTTTTTTTTGAGGACTTTTTCCAATTTTTAGGACTTTTTTGATGTTTTACAAAAATTGCAACAAATGCATGTGAATGATGTTGATGCACATGAATCCAAGGACAACCATGATTTTGCTGCTAGTCAAGCTGAATACCAATTATAGGTGACGATGACAACGACAACATTGTTTGACGTGGGAAGGACACATCCCCAAACAACGTGAGGATGATAATGATATGACAAGAGGATAAAAGTCTGCAGCAGATCTAGGGACAAAGTCAAAGAATGTTTTGGATGATGGGCCAGGTTTTCCATATTGTTGCATTTGGAATGAATTAAGTAGGACTAGATGGGATGATGAGGGATCTTTAGACCATTGACAAGGGAAACCAAGATGGGTGATAGGTATAAAAGGACAATGGATGGTTTATGTAAGAGATAGGAGACATGAGGACTATTATCATATAGTTGTCAAGGAAAATGTCACATGAGGCTATGATGGTAATGACATGATATTCAAAGAATAAGGTATGACCAAAGGATGGACATGTCAAAAAAATTTCCCAAAGCATGATTTGTGTTTTTGCCCCAATCTTGTCAAGATCAAAATAGGTGGGAAAATGGATTGACACAATAAGGTTTAGATGGGTAGATGGAAATGTCATGCGAAGGAAATGGGAGATGAGACAACTTGCCCCCAAGTGCAATGGTCCACATAGACAATTTATTCTACACATGACACCTGTTTGCCAAGTTTTCATTATGGTACCTATCCAAAGCGCCTGTTTGCCAGGTTTTCACCATTGGACGAAAGTTTTCTCTTTACTATTTTTGATATTTTCTGATTTTTTTGTATTTTTGATTTTTTTGCCGAATAGCCTTGATTCTTTAGATGACCATTGACTGTGCTGAAGCCTTTGATGATGTTGATGTAGAGACTGGTGCCATGACATGCCAATAATGACCTTTCTGAAGTAGTTGCCTTGTCAGGATGATAACGCTTGCATACAACTGATTGATGTCATTGTGATCCTTGTTGATACTAGAGTTGGCCTTATCAAAATATGCACATCATGATAGAATGCCATGAGAGTCCTTGTGGTAAAGAGTTGCTGCCAAGATGTGATGGATTTGTGACATGGGATGTTTGGACTTTAAGGAGGATGTAGGATTATGATGAATGATGGTGGACATGGATAGGTTGGTGGGATGTTTTGATGTAGCCATTTTTATTCTCCAAACTTGGGGTAATGGATGATGGAGGCTGGATCTTTGATAGTGTTTGGAACCAACACTTTTATATGTCTTTCTTGATGGCCATTTTGATAGAGGTGGACATGTATTATATGTGGGAGTCCTCTTGTACTGTGGCTCCACATTTTGATTGAATTTTGGATTTGGCATATTTTCTTTGCCTCATTCATTCTTTTCTTGACTTGATCCATTTTAGCTTCATTTGTCCACTTGAATTTTTGTCTGATTTGATGGCCTTTGACGTTTGATTTTGGATTTTGTACTTGTAAGATTTTTGTTGCTTCCAAATGGAAGGTTTATTCATGATGGAATGATGGTTTGGGGAGTGGAGGAAAGGAGTTTTGGCAACAATCTTATGACAAGGACTACTCATGACACCCATTTTGACATTTGTATTAGATAAAGTTTCCCTCAATATCGAGGAGGGACCACTAACATCATTTTATTTTCCAGCTGATGAATAGCCAAGACCTTGATGTCTGTAATGTCCTTGAACTTGAATGGGTTCCAAAATTCCTTGCTCGTGTAGGCCTAATCCTTTTCCTTGATAATGCATGTTCTGACAAATTTTGTTGGCAATGGGATACTTGTTATTTTGGAAGCAAGATGCTAACCCATCTTTATTGTGGAAATTAATGCTCAAAATCTTCTCATCTTTGAGAAAGCCCGCTTTGAAAAAGATAGATGATCCTAATTGATAGGATGTTGTAGCTTTTTGGACAGATTTTTGACTAATATCTTCGGCCTGATTTTCTGACATGTTAGATTCTGATGATTCTGTTGGTGCTTCCAAGTCTATGTCAAAACCGTCTTCATGGTCATTGTCATAGAGCCCACTGAATTCAGCTATAGCTTGGTCATTTGCAAATATGTCTGTGCTAGAAGACTCTTGTTCTAGCGGTAAATCGTCTATGTGTCCCATGGAGGCAAGTGTCTCGCTTTTAGGAGTGACAATACTTGAAGCTTGGATGGAATCATCTTCAAGTGTTTCATCATGAATGGCATAGAGGTCAAGGAGTGGATCCTTTTGGACGTCTTGATCAAAGATAGTGTCTTGATCAAAGATGGGTGCATTTTGAATGTCATGATAAAAAATAGGGTCTTGACCAAGGATAGGGTCATCTTGAATGACATGATTGTGGATGGACTCTTGACCAAAGATATGTGTATTTGGTATGCCATTATTGTCTAGGAGGACTTCTTGAATGGACGTAAAAATGGAGTCATGGAATGGACTACTTTGATCTTGACATGACAGTGATGTTATAATGTTGTGCTTTGGACTTGTCTCTTGACATGTATCCTCAAGTATATGGGATGGGTTGGGATTTTGGAGACCATGACTAGATACATTTTTGTGACCCAATAGAGTGTCTTGAAATGGATTGGTGTGTGATGGACTAGGATATGACATGGATGTTTGGACTTGGTTGAGGGATGATGGGCTAGGATAGGACATGACTGTATGACAAGGATATGACATGGATGGAGGATTGGAATATGACGTGGATGAAGGAATAGGATATGATGTGGATAGTTGGTTTGGATTGATGGATGGTTGATTTCCCTTGTCAAAGTTAGGGTGGGTTTAACCAATGGAAGTTTGTGACTTAGTGCCTTGGATGGTGTTGAGGGACTCTTGATAGTAGATGGAAAGAGGACTAGGACTCATGGATTATTGGTAAGATGGATAGATGGATGGAGGGCTAGGGATTGTAAATTTGGACTTGGATTGGAGGTAAAGTGTTTTGAATTCCCTAGCAAGTTGTGCTTGACCATTACTAATGAATTGGAATTCAAGTTGACTAGCAAGCATGCCATAGTGATTTGAAGACATGATGGTGGATGGAATGAGACTAAGACTATGTAAAGTGACAATGCAAAGTGATAAAAGGGGATGCCTTATTCCAAATGATCTTTTAAGAAAGGTTTTCTAACCACTCAAAGCTTGGCCAATATCTTGATTTTGGATTGTCAAAGGACTGATTTGAAGGACAAGATGATAAAATGACAAGGTGAGATTTCCACACTAGACTTATGACTTGGAAATAGCTCACCAAAGGACAATGACTTAGGATTTGATTTTCTTTGACTTGGTCCAATGACAATGTAGTCTTGAGACAATGGTTTGACAAAGAAAGGAAAGTTTTCCTATTCCAAAGTTTGTGCAATTAAGGACTTTAGACTTTGCCTATGATGATGAGGATGACGGATTGCAAGCTAGATGAAAACCAACGTGCAAAGATGGATGACTTGGACAAACTAATTTTAGACAGAAGCTGTTGAAAAAGGATGTTAGGAAAAAAATGTTGGAAAATTTTTGGCCTCTAGTTTTTGGTAGGATTAATGTTTTTCTGAATGGCAGGTAGATGTGTCGCTTTAGGTCTCATATGTGGTTCATTATCAGATGCGTCGTTTGACCAGGAAAATGTGTTGCAGTATTTGGACTTGTTCTGCAAATTGGCAAATGCGGCTTTTGGGTTTGCAAATGCGGTCTAACAGGTCTATAGCAGTTTTGGAAGAGCAAATGTGGTTCAGTATTAAGCAATTGCGATTCACAATGTCAAATGCAGTTTTTTGGACTGGCAAATGTGTTAAATGAAAGTCAGACTATGGATTTAGACTAGCAAATGTGGCTCAAGGATGATCAATTGTGGTTCAACAGAGCGAATGCAGCTCAGGATATGGCAAATGCAACTCGGAAGAGCGTTTGCAACTCAGGATATACCAAATCTGACTTGACAAAGTGAATGCGGCTCAGGAGATAGAAAATGCGACTTGACAGAGAGAATGTGGTTCGGATTATGGAAAATGTGGTTTGACAGAGCAATTGTGTTGCATGAGTTTAATTCTGGAATTTAGAAGACTGTTTGGCCGATTTGACAAGTGTTTTATCTAGATTTGTTGATGTTTTAGTTTGTTTGAAGGTTGTTTGAAAGCAATTGACAAGCACATAGAGACTAAATTAATTGAAATAGACTCACTCTTAATATCCAAAAGGTCATTGTCACAATCATAGCCCACATCTTAAAATCGTGTCGATTCACACAGCCATGTCACCCCCTAGAGGGTGCCCGTGTTTTTGTCTTTTCCAGGTGTGTACTCAAGGTGACGGAAGTGGATACCGAATCCCCTGAGAAAATAGTCTATGGTGAGTGTCTTGGGGGGAGATGTTTCCCTCCCCTTGCACTATGATTGAAAAAATGTTTGGATACTCACACGGCTGGCCTCTACACTATGGTTTTTAGTCAAGGTTTCCGTTCGGCTTGGCAAATAGATAAACTCCCTCAGGAGACCTCCCAATCTTTAGAACAAAGAATTTGGGCGTGGTTATCTTGCCTACTGCCATTGAATATGGCTTTCCCCAAAATTCACTTTTGATTATAGTGGGTTGGAAAACCTGGCTTTGGTTGTTCCCACTTAGGTCGTTCCCGTAGGGTGAGTACTTTTTCCCACTATGGTAGGCCTGCTAAGGGTTGTAATCAAGCAATAAAGTGCATAAAGATAAAAATGGATAAGTCTGGCTTTTTGATCACCCAGTAAAGGGGAGAGCATATACCTATTACCCAATCAAGCACAGTAGACAAATGTTCAGTTTTAAACCCAAATGAAAAATTTGTTACTCTAAGTGAAGATATTGCTTCACAACAGTCATGGGGCTCATTTTAACCAAACAAATAGAAGATGTGGTGACTATCCTAGGATTGATAAATTGCCAATTAAATTGCCTATCCTAGGATTGATAGATTTTTAAATGAAATGTCTACCCTAGGATTGGTTCATTTTAAGTCCATCAAAATGAAAAACTGGCCGTAGATGCGTCAGATCCAGATTATAATTCTTTAAAAAAATAATTGTTTACCAGTCAAATGCGGCACACACTCTAGCAGATGTGGCTCAATAGATGTGGCTCGACAGATGCGGCTTGGGAAGGCAGATGTGGCTTACAGACTATGAAATATGACTTGTGTCTGCGGATGCGTCATTTTTGGAGCAGATGCAGCTTGACAGGTCAAATACGTCATTCTAAAAGGCATATGTAGCTTGAAATAGCAGATGCGGCACTTTAGAATGCAGATGCGGCTCAGAATGTCACTTGCATCGCAAAAATTGTTAAATGTGTTGTTTCGTACACCTACAAACAAAAATCCAAAAAATCTGAACCCTAACCTGCAAAAAAAATGATTAAAAATCCGTACTATGACTTGCAAAAATGTGTTAGATTGTCGGGTTCACCAATGTAATGATCTAAAATATAAATTGCAATATTTGCATTAGATCTAGGGTTAGAAGAATGCATGTAATAATATTAATCAAATCAGTCAATAAAATGCAAATGAGGAATAAAGAGAAAAGGAATGAGACTAGAACAGTCTCACCCATTTCTCTCCTCCATGGCTCACTTCTATTGAACCTTCTCTACTTGCTGCAATATGATGGATTCCCTCAGCCTTTGTGTGAGCAAAATTAGTTTATGACATGACCTAGCAAGTGTTGAAGGATTTAATCTAAAATGCAAGAGAATGTAAATCTACATGCAATGTAAATAAATTTGCAAAAGACAATGTTAGAAATATGACAATGTAAAAATGATATGAGAGAGATAATATTCAAGAGGCCAGGGATCAAAATGAAGACAAAATTGACATTTTATAGAAAATACCATTTTGTATGGACGTATGAGATTAAAGATTGACAAGTGCCCTAGAATCTGTAGACAAGATTCAACATGACAACCCACAATTAGGGTTAGGGCAACATTAGGTTAAATTTGAAATGAATGGACAAGATTGATTTTTAGAAAAATCAAATCAAGGGTTGACAATGCATGTGACAATGCACACAAAACGAAGTTGCTGGAGAATCAAATAATAATTTAAAATTATTTAATTCAAGAGGAGATGTTGACTTTTTAAATTAAAAACTATTTTAATTCAAAAAGGGGTGGGGTCATGTGACAGTAAAAAGAGGAGAAATTAAATAATAAAATTATTTAATTCAACTGCGGGACTATTTTAAATAAATGATTTTATTTAAAATGAGGGGAATGTGAAGGTGGCAATAATTAAATAAATAAAAGAATTTATCTAATTATAAGAGGACTATTAGGAATAATAAATAAAATTATTTATTTAATAATCAGAAGAATAATGGACAATGATAATTAAATAAATTAAGAAATTTATTTAATTATAGGAAGACTTTAGACAATTAGTGATGCAATAAATAAATAATTACAATATTATTTATTTAATATTATATCTTAATTATGCTAGGAAGAAAATGATTAAACATAGAGCTTGGAAGCTTGGGTAATTTTTATGTGTGTACAGGGGACATCAAGGGGAGGATGTGGCCAACAACAGTGTGCCCAACTAGGACAAGCAGTCGTGATGCAAAATAATAGTTATTTTATAGTATATATTGTTTAGCATGTGGGTGTTTTGTATATATTCTCATAAGACCTCTTATATATTGCAGATCCAGATGTAAAGTTGTTAAAACTATTCGCCTACCTTTTCACAATTTTTACTTTGTTGTAGCAAACTGATCTAATATTTTCCAAATCTGAATGCATATGATTATCAATCTAAAAAATAATATTAAAAAAAATATTTTATTAAAATTAATATATAAGTATCAAATTTATGATATAAAAAAATTGTAATATTTTATAAAAATTACCTTACAAAATAATATAAATGTATTAGAAATAAAACTAGTACGATATCTAATATACATATATTTAGAGGATTCCAAGAAATGTTCTTGATGTTTGATATTCATAATATAAATATTCTTAAACACAATTTTTATCTAGAATTTTAATAAACTATTTACTTCCACAGTTTTTTATATTTTATTTATAATTTAAAAAATGTTAATAATAAACTTTAAACAAATTATTTACTTCACATCTTTAAATTATTTTTATAAAAAGTGTATTAATTTAAACTACTAAAAATACATAAATAAATTTAATTAAATAGATGAACAAAGATAGATAATTTTTTTACCTTATCTACACTTTTCTTATAATTTTATTTATTTATTTCACTTTTTCTTTCAACATTTTATAAAACTATATATTTTTTAAATTTATTTTTAGTGAGATAGAAGTTGGGATATGTGTGCTATATATATGTGTATATGTATGTATATGTATGTATATGTGTGTATATATATTATTTCACATTAAATATCATATTTTTTTATGAAATATTAATATTTAATTTTTAAATTAACTGATCAAATTTGAGGTAAAATATAAGAGCATTTGTTGATACTCAAAAAAACACATTGTACTACTTGTCACCACTATAGAACAACTCTTGATGTAATAGAAGGTAAGAAATTTTCTAATACACTCATATCATTACATGGGATGTCTTGTTATCTCTTAATTTAATAAAATAATTGATATATTTATTTTAATTTTATTAATCGTCATTTTTTCATTTTAGTTAATTTTTTATTTATTTACTTAAAATTTATTCATTCACTTTATAATTATTTTATTTATATATGACTTATTTTATAATTTAAAATTTTAAGTGTATAATTTATATTTAATTATTTACGTTGAAACAACGTTAAACAATGAAAGCAATTGAGTCTGTGTCAATCTCCTTGGGAATACAAACTAATCATTTAGGTGAAGCTATTGGAGCCTACCAGGTCTTTATTTTGGCAAGAAGGATGAACTTTAAACAAATTTGGATTAGGGTGACTCTAAGAATATCATTGAATGCCTGCTTGGCATATCCCCCCATCATGGACTATAAAATATTGGAGTGATGAAGCCAGGGCCACTTTATCCAATTTCCATAAAGTTAAAATTTCCCATATCTATAGGGAAGAAAATTGTTTGGTAGACTACTTTACCAATGAGGGAATAAAGCATAATAGATAGGTGACATGGCATAATTACAAAGATTTGGATGTTGAATCAAACCTTTAATCAACTATGATTTCACTCATGGGAGAGAAACCACATTTAAAGATGATTAATAAGAAATGTGCCAAGTATCGAGATATCATTCGATATGTTGGAAAAATCATAATAAATGTGATAGATGGGAAGAGCTTGCACATTTTGTGGGTGCTTTGGTTTTGTTGCAGTCTCCTTAGTCTGTATTTTCATGGTGTGAGCTATCAGAACAGGGGATTTGTGACCATGGGAGGAAGCAAGAAAAGAGTTGAGCCGACAACTTGCATGAAGAACAAAAATAATTCCAAGGTCTAGAAGAAAATTGAGAAGGGAGGGCTTCAACCTTTCATTGAAAGACTTCATGGACCTGACCCCAGGGTCATTGATTATTTCAGAAAACATCTAAATAATGGGGAGATTATTCTCTCTCGGAGGAAGGTGACGGTGGATGAGGCACTCATTGGAGAAGTTACTGGTCTCTCTACTGAAGGTGTGAAATTCTATCATGACAGAAAGTTCTCACATGAAGCTATTATTAGCTTCCCGAAATCAAAGGAGGAAAAAAAGAAGTTGGTAAAAGTCTCCAATAGCTACTTCAATGCGAGGAGGATCAAAAAAATTTGGAGGGAGGTTCCCAGGGTTCTAATGGAGTATATTATGCTGGATGGGAGATTTACTAGAGTCTATGGGTACCACTTTGTTCTACTCAATCATTTTAGACATAAGGTAAGGGTTTCTTGCCCTATTACCTGTGGTGGATGAAAATCTGCAAATGCTTGAATATCAACATACATCATTAGTAGCATGATTAGTATTTCAAAACAAAGTAAATATTCAACATCCATATGAGATAATATGTCATGCTTCAGGATGCAAATAAATGACAAAGATGAACAAAGCATGCAAAACATGAAACAAACCTATCCCATATTGGATTGGTGCTACTTAGTTGTGTAGGAAGCAACCCTTTCCCAATCCATGATAAGCAAGATTGCCAAAAATGATAGATGATAAAGAGCAAGATTGATTCTCAAATGAAGAGAGTGACCTTGCATGAAGTGTGTTGTTGTGTTGTTCTCCAATTGTGTTGTATATGCCTTGCTTTTATAGATTCAAGGGTAGGAGATTGATAGATTTTGATGAATGTGGGATTATTCACAAGCCAATGACAAGATGCCACTTGTCAAGGTGTGAGAGGGTGAGGAATGTGCAAGTCTTGGCCAATGTTCCAATTTCAAATTTGAATTCTGGATGAAATGACATGTTTAGGGGGGATGAAAGGTGTATTAAATGTCAAGTTGACTTATGCAAGAGACATGTAAGAGCATTTAATGCTTTGTTGGAAGGGACAAGTCATGTGGAGGGAAGATTCAAATTTGTAGAATATTCCATCTTGATGCCCTTTTTAAAGTAATTAGAAGAATTTATAAATCAAATAAATGATTTATTGGTGCAAGTGGGTGGGTTAGTTGATAGTTTGGATTTGACTCAAGTTGAGTCAAAAGCTAGAGAATGACTGATTATGATTAGAAGTTAATTAATTAGGATTTTAGGAGTTTGATATTTGATTTAAATTAGTTTGATTGATTGAATCAAATAAGAAGAACTTTAGGACTTAATTAAATAATTTGATTTATTTAATTAAATATGATGAACCTTAGGGAATTAATCAATAAATTGTTTTGAATGATTAATAGTAGAATTGAATGTTAGTTAGAGCGAGATGCATGATGTTAGCTTTACGTGTCTACATTTTTCCCCTCTTTGAAGGAATGTACTTGTTGCATTGGTTCAAAGAATGATGTTGCCGACATCGAAATTAAAAAAATTGTGATTTTTTCAGATGCCCCAGCGAAAATAAGTACGTTATTACCTTGCCCCCTCAAGAGATCGAGCAAAAAGATTGAGATGGATCTCGCGACAAAGAGGTTCAAAATGAATGTATCGATGGTTAGACTATATGATAATGATGATGAAAATGAGATGTTTGGAAGATGCTTAGAATAAAAAATTTATATTATCATAAACAACTTCAATGATGATGCAATGCATGTGAGATAAATGTGATGGATGATGTTGTCCTGATATGGTGTGATTATGCAGGATGCGGGATGGATGCAAGATGAATGTATTGTTAGCGTGAAAGAGGATAGAAGAATGGGAGGGATCAACCCTTGAATCTAAGAAGATGTAGAAAGTTCAACAAGCCAACTTTATTAGCTATGATGATGATTGATGATGATGTATTGCTTATCCAGGGATGGGAGAGATAAAGAGCATAACTTTCCTTATGTTTGATAACACACGTAGGTGCGATGCATCAAGGTATTAAGAACTAGGATGGCGTGGTGCCTAGTGTGATGGACTTTGAATCGTCAATCAGATAGGAGTGCTCTTGTTCACACTTGACATACATAAACCTTGCTAGGACGGACCCAACAAAGCAAGTATTCGCCAAGTTATTTTACAAGAACATCCAACAAGCATAATAGATAAAAAGATAATGATCATTTCCCTATTCCTTTCTCTCTAAACCTGTTTAGTTTAGGCATCATTGAGAGGTCCTTGGAATGAGCGCAAAATAAGATGAGTCAAAAAGACAAAATAAAGTAAACAAACAAGCTAATGTTCTTCATACCACTAGCCAAGACTAACTACTGTGGGGTACCTGATGCTTATGTCCATCGTAGGAAAGCTTCATCCTAGAACATGTTGTGATCAGGGTTTTGATGGGACTGATTTGGGTGATAAGCTATTGATATTTTGAGTTGACCAACTTGCTTGCTTACTGATCTAGACTTGAGACTTTGACAATTAAGCGTTCACTTTAGAACCTGCTAAACTTGTTCCTGACTGACTCACCAAAGGGTGAAAGTGACGATTGTTTTATTATGAGTGATGACAATCATAGGTGAAAGCGAGATGAAATGGATGCACCATTTTGGCTTTTTCAAATGTTTTGAGGCTGTTTTTAGAATTTTTGAGATGTTTTACAAATGTTTTTGGTATTTTCAAGATTTATGAATGTTTTTGGATTTTGGTGTCTCGGGGGCCGATCAAGTATGGCCTTGCCTACGTTTAATCTCGAAGACGATGTAGTTTGGATGACAATTGACTTGACTATTGATGAGATAGATGAGCAAACAGATTGCCATTGCGACAGATGCCTAAAATGTGAAAAAGATGGACAAACGAATGCCCCTGCGACAGATGCCTAACTAGATGGGCAGACGGATGTCATTGTGACGGACGCTTAAAATCCTAAAATGTAAACTAGATGGACAAATGGGTGCCCCTATGACAGACGCCTAACTAGATGGGCAGACGGATGTCATTGCGATGGATGCCTACAATCTTAAAATGTGAAAAATATGGACAAATGAATGCCCCTGCAATGGACGCCTAACTAGATGGGCAGACAGATGTCATTCCGATGGATGCCTAAAATCCTAAAATGTAAACTAGATGGACAAACGGGTGCCCCTACAATGGATGCCTAACTAGATGGGCAGATGGATGTCATTGTGACGAATGCCTACAATCCTAAAATGTGAAAAATATGGACAAACGAATGCCCCTACGACAAACGCCTAATTAGATGGGCAGACGGATGTCATTGCAACGGATGCCTAAAATCCTAAAATGTGAAAAAGATGGACAAAAGAATGCCCCTGCGACAGACGCCTAAATAGATGGGTAGATGGATGTCATTGCGACAAACGCCTAAAATCCTAAAATGTGAAATAAATGGGCAAATGGATTGCCAATGCAATGGACGCCTAAGGATTGACCCTAACTGTAAAAAATAGGTGGGAAAACGGATTGCGAATACGACGAATGCCTAAAGACTGGCCCTAACTATAAAAAATAGATGGGCAAACGGATTGCCAATGTGATAGATGCCTAAGGACTGACCCTAACTGTAAAAATAGATGGGCAAACGGATTGCCAATGTGACGGACGCCTAAGGACTGACCTTAACTGTAAAAATATATGGGCAAACGGATTGCCAATGCGATAGATGCCTAAGGACTGACCGTAACTGTAAAAAATAGATGGGCAAACGGATTGCCAATGCGACGGATGCCTAAGGACTAATCCTAACTGTCTCAGGGGATGATCAAAGATCAACCTTGCCTAAGTTCAAGCTCAGAGACGACGTAGTTTGACAAGGTGAAAGACTGACAAGACTAAATGATGAATTTTTGAAGATTTTCTGATATTTCGACATATTTTTGGATTTTTGATGATTTGGATGTTTTTGGATTTTTTATATTTTGAATGTTTTTGAATTTTTGATTTTTTGAATTTTTTTGAATTTTTCGTATGATTTTGACAATTTGGATATGATATGCATGATGATATTAGTGCTTTGTTTTGGGATTTTTAAAAACCAAGCTTAATGTTGATCAATCAGATTGATGGATTGATAGTTTGACTAAGTGTGTTAAGTCAAACAAAAGTGATGATGCACTAGTAAACTTTAGGAAGTTGTGTTATCCTAGAGTAAACTCGTACAAGAGGGGATGGTTTGACTAAGTGTCTTAAGTCAAACAAAGCGATTATGGATTTGATAATTTGGCTAAGTGTGTTAAGCCAAACAAAGATGAAAATGAACTTGTAAACCCAAGGAAGTTGTGTTATCCTAAAGTAAACTCGTGCACAAGATGATAGTTTGACTAAGTGTGTTAAGTCAAAAAAGGTGGTAATTGATTGGATTCAATTGATCAAGATTGACAAAGCTTGTTTTGGAGCAAAATTATCTTGATGATTTGATGTGACATTAAAGTACACATTAGATGCAACAGATATTGATTGCTTAAATTGATGTTCAACGGAAGATAAAGCTTGATAAGGAGCGTCTTCCTGTCAAAATATGCCATGGGCTAGTGATTTGGATTTGGTTCACAAATTCTTTGACCAGTTTGATTTCATGTTTGCCAATGTTCGGATCGCCATATAAGTGTGAAGGATATATATCAAGATTTATTCTCGAAGCAAGAAGCAAATATCTACCCCCAGTGTCTAGCAATGTTTGAACGACCATGGGTGGATTCTTGGACGAATGGATATGAATTATCTTGTGATAAGGTAAGGGTGTTCAAATAGAGGAATGCTCATTCAGATAATGCTTCAAGGCTCAGATAGTGTTGGGTAGGATAGGATCAATGAAAATGACCCATGTTAAGATTTTTACCATAAACAAGTGTAAAGCGTTTACTAAACCTTCATCAAGATCTAGATAAGGTAGATAGATGGAAATGTGTTGGATAAATGGTTCATGGATGAATGGATTTATGTTGGCTTTATTATGGATGCGATAAGATGCTTGATTCCACACATGATGCCTATTTGCCAGGTTTTCATCATGGTACCTGCCAAAAGCACCACCGTAGTGGTTTTCACTAGAGGACAATTTTTTTCTTTACTGTTTTCAATTTGTTTTCTGCTTTTTTTGGATTTTTTATATTTTTTGATTTTTTGTATTTTTTGAGATATTTTAAGCTAATGTTGAACCACCTAGTGGTGCTGATGTTGATGCTTCTGTCATAATGTGCCATTAATATCCTGTTTGAATAATTTTCTTTGCCAAGACACGTGCACTTGAATGCAACTTTTGAGATCCCTGATTTGCTTTGCTAATACCAAAGTTAACTCTGTTCTTGTGCGCACATCGTGATAGAGTGCCCTCTGAATCCTTATGATGAAGGGTCGTTGCCCACACATGGTCAATGAGAGAATTGGATATTATGCGTGGAGGTAGGGATGGTGTGTGTTTAGGAATAATAGATGGATTGGTTGATATTTTGGAACCTTTGACTCTCCAAACTTGGGAAGATGAGCAATGATGGGTGGATATGGAAGTTTGTGTGGAATTGGGACCAACTGCTTGATACACTTTGTATGTCGCTTAAGAAGCTTGCTTTTTCCTTTGTGGATATCTTCGATGGATACTTTTCCCTTTTTTATTTTGCCCCATAGTTTCTTTGACTAATGGAGTTTGATAGGAATAATCTTTCTTTGTATTCTTTGGTATCCATATATATTTGACTTGTCCTTTGTGCTTCGCTACTTCTTTTTCTTTGATGGCATTCTTCATGCTTTGATTCAAATATTTCTTTTGTTGTTGGTCCCAATTCGTGGATGGGGTGATAGGTGGGTGAAGATTCGTGACATGGCGGGTTGTAGTATTGGCATTAGTTTCATCATAAGGATTATTCGTGCTCCCTATGTTGATGTTTGCTCGAGACGAAGTTGCCCCCAGTTTTGTGAAAATATTACTGATATGTTGAGATCCCTTGATTGTCGAGTAACCAAGGCCTTGATGCTTAGGATTTCCAACAATTTGCATTGGTTTTAGGATACCCTATTCATGTAGGCCTAATCCTCTACCTTGATAATTCATCTACTCAAAAAATTTATGTGCAATATGATATGATCTACCTTGGAAACAAGGCGCTACTCCTTCTTTGCTCTATGGTGGATTTTCAAAAGTGATAGCTCTTTCATTGATAATATAGTTTTCCCTTACAAAGGTGAGTGATCCAAGTTTATAAGTGATAAGATCATCCATATGTGGGATGAATGCCTAATTGATATCTTTAGCTTGGTCTTGTGAGATATCAGATTGTAGTGCTTCTTCAAAAAGTGTTGATGTGTCACTGTCCACACAATATTCTTCCTCATGACTCACTTCATAGGATGTTTCTGATTCACGACTTCTATAGGAGCCTTCATCGTGATTTGTTTCTACTATGTCTCCAAATTTTTCCACATCTTGGTCTTGTGCACAAATGTTAAGAGTAGGAGACTCTTGTTCCTTGGTAATGATGTCAAGAGTATGAGACTCTTGTTTTGAATGAAGATCATCTACGTGTCCATCCAAAGAAAGCATATCATGGGTAGATGGACGAGTGTGTGCTATATGGATACGATCATCATTTGTGACATCTTGTATAGATAAAAGAGTGCCCATTAGATCATTATAGTATCTTGGAGATACAAATTCTTGATCTTGAGTGATTTTAGAACTATTTTCAACATGCTTTGGATCAAGTTCTTGACATGGGTCAATTTCAAAGGATGGATTGCTTATAGTGGGTTCTTGGACATTGTTCTTAGGCATGGAAAGTGGTTCAATATCCTTTTGATCTTTGAAGATTCCTTCACTAACCATAATCGTGAGGTCAAGGGATCTCAATATGTCATTGGAAGGGCCATTTGCTAGACCTTGATGGAAGATATCGACCATGCTTTGGAATAAGTTTTTGAGATATGTCCTCTAACTCATAAGGTGATGTAGAGACATTTTCAATGTGATCATTGGTTGATGGATCATGGTTTATGTCAATAGGATCAAATAATGTTAACACATATTGAAATAGATCACTAAAAAGTGGCTCTTGATGTATGGTGAGTTGATCATCAGATGGGGTAGAAACATCTTCAATGTGCTGATTGATAGATTAATTTTGATCATTGTCCTTAGTCATTATGGTGGAGATATTGTCGATGTCTTCAACCAAAATACCAAGTGATGTTGACATTTCCTGAATTGGATCTTTGTTGGGCATTGTTGGTGAGTTTTGATCATGATTGAAAAGTGGCTCTTGGTGTGTGTTGATTTGATCGTTGATTGAGGTGGAAACATTTTCAATGTGCCCATTAATGGATAGATCTTGATCATTCTTTTCAAAAAAATTGGTGGGAATTTATTGCAAGCTCTGTTGCATGAGTAAGGCTTGTGTTTGCTATTGGGCCAACAACACTTGTTGTTGGTCGTGTCGTTATTGTACTAACAATGCTTTTTGTTGGGATTGTTGTTGAGCTACTTGTTGATGCACTTGTTGGTTGATTGCTTGCAATAATGCCCAGAATTCTACTTCCCCCTGTCGGGCTTGGTGTTGGGCTTGAGCTTGAGCATGTGCTTGCTGAGCAGCTAGTTGTGCAACTTGTTTCTTTTGGAGTGCCTTTTGGTGGGCAACTTGCAACATGATAGAGAATGAATTGGCCATGTTGTGTTTTGGCGGTGGTGGTAGTGGTGGTGGTGGGTTGGGGATCGTGTTGATTGTTGGGATTGCTTAGATGGTTGCCACCTGTTGTTGCGATACCGATGGAAAAATGGGATGATTTGGTATGATGTTTTGATTTGGCATTATAGGTTGACTTTGAACATTTTTGTGGTTGAGAATCATATTGCCTTGATTTAGGTAACTTTGATTTTGCATGGTGTTACCTTCATTTGGATCAATAACTAGAGTCATCAACATATTGCTTAGATTTTGAGCAACATTGATGGGATTTGCAAACATGTCTACCCCAAAATTTACCAAGTGTGGATTTGAAATGTTCATGTTCGATAAAGTTGTACTTGGCATGTATGGATTTGGTGGGATAATTTTGTTTGGAAAACTCATGCATTGAGTGTTTGGTCAATAGATTTGCAGATTTGGACTTGGATTCAAATCTATCATTGGGAAAGGTGTTCCAAACTTTAGATTGGGCATACTCACATTTGTATCGTTGAAGTTTGGAGAAGATAATGATGCCATGTTTGAATTGCATAGATGTGAGACTTGGATAGTTTGGTTGACTTGAATTGCTCATGATGGATGGATCAAGTTTATATTCCATGTCCCTCTTGTGTTGTGATCTTGTTTGAACCATAAAATGAAGATCAATTTTCAAGAATGTAAGAGATGAACCTCTAATTCTTTAGATCGGTCTAAACCTTAGGTTTAAAGAAGTGAAGAACTAGGATAATTGAAGGATCAAAGCGATGACGAGAATGAGATAAATGAAAGTTGAGTGATACAGATGAATGGAACTCTTAAAGAAAATTTGAAAGAAATCCTAAACTTTTTAGGATTTTGATTGATTGTGATTGGATTGATAGTTTGACTAAATGTGTTAAGTCAAACAAAATGTGATAAATGCACTTGTAAACCCTAGGAAGTTGTTTTATCCTAGAGTGGACTTGTACATAAGAGGACGATTTGACTAAGTGTGTTAAGTCAAACGAGGTGATGATTTGATAATTTGGCTAAGTGTGTTAAGCCAAACAAGATGAACTCGTAAACCCTCGGAAGTTGTGTTATCCTAGATAAAACTCGTGTATAAGATGATGGTTTGACTAGGTGTGTTAAGTCAAACAAAGTGGTTTTGATTTCTCCTAAAAGTTTAGCATAAAAGATGTTTACAAAGTTTCCAAGAGTTGTTGGTGAGGTGATTTTTTGACTGATTTTGATGGATGAAAGTGATTGAATTTGATCCTAAACTTGACCTAGATAACACTTCTTCTTATAGGACCTCGGTGTTGAATAACACGCTATACTTCCTGTGAGAGGAAAGGAAACCTTTCAAAAAGTTCAAGATGCTGTTGATAATAGAATGCATACAACTCAGGATTGTTTCTTGAAGCTTTTTTGTAAAAGTTGTAAACCAATCATTTTAGAAAACACATGTGTAATCCAATTTGTCTTTTTATCTTGTCTTGGTGTATTCTTTTTACCAAAAGCACTTGCTTGATTATCTTTCAAACTGTATGTCTAATGTCCCACTTTCGTTTTCATCCCACAAGGTCCATTATGAGGAAATCAAAGAAAATAGGGCAAAAGTCACCTATTGTTGACTTTAGTAAGCAAATTGAGATGAAATCCAAATGCTTAGAAGCCTCTAAGGATGAAATCCCTGGGGCAAGCATGAGCATTTGAATTCATCAAAGTTATTTGCTTCCCTAAAGGGTTTGAAATTTGAAGGTCATGTGAATGTTTTTTTTCAAATTTTTTTAGGAATCAAGCAATGTATCTTTCACTTCCAAGCACTTTTTACAACCCTAGGATGATGAGATAATATTTTGTTGGGTTCCCACTTGGACGAATCCAGCTGCGCATATTTTTTGCGAATGGCTAAATGATTGACCACACTAGCTCCCCTCCATGGCACACACTTCTCAGGTTAGCCAAGCATTAGTACCCATGAATCTCCCATGGCATACTTTCTATTTTCACAACATAACCACATGTATAATGTGGGGCGGATTTAGAGGACATGACCTCTTGCACCAACAAAATAGACAAGGATTTGGCCTCTTTCTAAACAAAGGGTTTTAATTCAGGCATTCCATTCGTGGGGGATTATCCAACATCGGCGAGAGTCCTTTTTTGTCCATCTCGTCGGAATAATCCTCGTGATTCTTGAACTTTCCTCAAGAATCCACACTTACATGCCAGTTGGAAGTCGCTTGGCTTTAGCATGTTCCCGGTTGAGTCATTCCCTTGGGTAAGTATTTTTTCCCACAAGGCAGACCCTCTAAGTTAGACAAAAGAAAATAAACTCATCCGCAGTTCAATCAACCTTCATTTAGAAACAAAGGGAGAACACTCGCAATAAGTTTACTCACATTCACAAGTGTTTTGTTCAATTTTAAAATACCCAAATTGAAGTGTGGAGGCAATCTTTTTGACAACTTAATATCATAAAAAGACTTTTGATTCTCAAGATCACCGTGAGGTGAGAGAGAAGCGCATACGCCTTTTCGATGATATTACTTTGTGAAAAAGATTACAAAACATAAAAGATTGCCAAAAATGATAGATGATGAAGAGTAAGATTGATTCTCAAATGAAGAGAGTGACCTTGCATGAAGCGTGTTGTTGTGTTGTTCTCCAATTTTGTTGTATATGCCTTGCTTTTATAGATTCAAGGGTAGGAGATTGATAGATTTTGATGAATGGGGGATTATTCACAAGCCAATGACAAAATGCCACTTGTCAAAGTGTGAGAGGGTGAGGAATGTGCAAGTCTTGGCCAATGTGTCAATTTCAAATTTGAATTTTGGATGAAGTGACATGTTTAGGGGGGATGAAAGGTGCATTAAATGTCAAGTTGACTTATGCAAGAGACATGTAAGAGCATTTAATGCTTTGTTGGAAGGGACAAGTCATGTGGAGGGAAGATTCAAATTTGTAGAATATTCCATCTTGATGCCCTTTTGAAAGTAATTAAAAGAATTAATAAATCAAATAAATGATTTATTGGTGCAAGTGGGTGGGTTAGTTGATAGTTTGGATTTGACTCAAATTGAGTCAAAAGTTAGAGAATGATTGATTATGATTAGAAGTTAATTAATTAATTAACTTGGAGGATTTTAGGAGTTTGATATTTGATTTAAATCAGTTTGATTTATTGAATCAAATAAGAAGAACTTTAGGACTTAATTAAATAATTTGATTTATTTAATTAAATATGATGAATCTTAGGGAATTAATCAATAAATTGTTTTGACTGATTAATAGCAGAATTGAATGTTCGTTAGAGCAAGATGCATGATGTTAGTTTTACGTGTCTACATTACTTGATTTTCTCATTGAATAATAGTATTGAGGAGTTTAGAAGAAATCCTAAAAATAATCTAGTATTGCATGTTGGCCTTATTTAGCTCATTCATGAGCACTTTAAAAATATGTCGGTTGTTTCTAATCCTATTACGACCTCGGCCTCAGAGGGTTACAATACAAAGTCTAGCTTGTCAGAGGATAATGAGGGTTTGGACCCGGAATGGGTTGAGGAGGTTACTCCCCCTCCTAACAAAAAAATGAAGAATGCCCCTCTTGCTAAGCCCTCAAATAAAAAAAACTAGCCCTTCGAATTCTCCTCTCGGCACGTCTCAGGCAGAGGATGAGAAGAGGGTTGAGCCCCCTATGGAAAAAAAGGTGTCCTATTCAAGGGCCTCTCTAGATGAAGACAATGTTGAACCAAATGACAAGGAGAATTCCTTTGCCTCTTTCGATTCCACTAATAGAGAAAAAAGACCCGTTTCCCCCAAGGACCTGAATCCTGAAGACCCTATTTTTAAACCGGATAGGGATTTTCATGGTGATATTCTAAATTTGGCCAAAAATGGAGCGATCGACCATTTCAAAATTCTGAAATGGGATTTTCATGAGAAAAAGGATCTCAATCTAAAAAACAGGGCTATCACTAGTAAACTGGAAATTTTGGAAGCTAAAGTGGTTGTGAAGAATTCGGCTGAGGCCCTATGAATAGCAGAAGAGAAGATGGCCATGGTAGAATTCCTTCAAAGAGAGGTTGAATTCACTAACATTCTTAAGAAGGACAATGAGAATCTGGAAACAAAGGTAGAGAAGATAAGGGAAACTATGAAAACTACCATTGAACATAACCACATAATAGTTAAAAACAACTCCACAATCTTGAGAGCTTTGGTAGAAAAAACAGAAAACACCCAACAGGGGCTTCTGATTGTGGATCTTGATGCCGAGAAGAACAGAAACAAGTTGGAGGACTCTGGCCCCTCAAAGAGAACTAGAGCCAACATTAAGAAAAAAAAATGAATTCAATGCCTCTAAAGACCCAGGACCTGAGATGGTGGCCGAGGATTTGGGCAACCTGGAAGGGGAAGTAGCTGAGACTTTAAAGTCTTTGGGTTAATTTTAGCTGTATTTTTTGTTGTTGTTGGTTTTTTTGCTATCTTTTTGCCTAGTTTTTCCTAGTGGCTGCTATTCTTTTTTGTTTCTCTCTATCATGCAACCTTTCTGTCATCGGGTACTTTAATGTTCTTTTTTATTATGGCTTGTAAACTTTGTGGTTTCAGTCCTATAAAACCCATTTTTTCCTCAATAAAAAACTGAGTCTATGTCAATAGAAACTCAACAAATTTAATTTTATGTTTGGTGAAGGCTAAATTTATGTTTAAATAAGAATGGGATAAACACTAATTTATTCACCTTGATAACTTTTTTTTATTTGAAGAAATTTTTCTATTTACTTAAGAGTTGTTTTATTTTTCTTTAAGACTAATTAAGAATTAATATTTGTAGTTTACTAAGTAGGTTTTATTATTGCATCAATAATATAATAAATTATACATAAATATATAATATTATTTATGCTTTTATAAACAAAGAAAACAAAATAAAACACATAATAGCTAAAGTAGTAATTTTTATTTTTTAAATTGTTATGTAATATGAAGTGTTTAATAAAATAATATAAGGGTACGGGTCCCATGGAGGGGGGCTTCCTTAAGAAATTTAGCATATTTTTGCTTAGCTTTTTTAGGAAAATTTTAAAGTTCTTGGTCCCATGGATTTAATCTTACAATTCTACTTAAAATTTTAAGCTCCAAAATTAATTAATAAATAAAAATTCTCTGATTTTTATTTTCTAATTGAAAGGTTCAGAACGAGCCCACCAAGGATCAAGTCTTGCTGAGTGCAAGGGTCCGACATCATAAGGGATGAGGCCAGGATCGTGCCTTGGGTGAATTTGGCGGCCCTAAATCGTCTATGTGGTGGCTTTCGCTGGTTGGCAACTCCCAGGCTTCATGCCTTCGCTGGGCTGCCTCGCAGGTTTGAAACCTCCATCAAAAATAAAATAAAATTTTAGATTAGAGACAAGTGGCATAAAAAACTCCTAGGTTGTAGGGGAAATTTCTAGCTCCACCCCAATTTCACCAGTTAAAAGATTCATCTCTAAAAGGTAGGGGCTCCTATTTTTTTGAAAAAGATTCCAATTAATTTTGTAATACAATTGTTTTTTCACATGGGACCTCCTCCTCCTCCTCCATGAAAATAGAAGCCCAAACCCCCCCATGGGACCATATAGTAATACATTGGAAACTAAAAAAAAATAGAGTTAATATTTTTGAAAAGAGATCAATTTTTTTTTTTTAAATATTTTATATTTAAAATTTAAGAAAAAGAATATTAATTATAAAAAAATAAAATTCATATTTTTATAACATTTAATATTTATTATTAAGAATTATCTTTATTTTGTAAAGAAACAATGAAATCATATATATTAATTACTTTTGAAATTAATGTTAATAAATGTAAGCATTTTTCCTTAAGTCAATAGGCACCTCCATAATCAACTTTATTTATTTATTTTACTATATAATCAACTTTATTAATTTTATTTGATTAGTAATTTACTTCCGTTCAATATTTTTTTAATAAAAAAAGAATGTGCACCTTCAATATGATATATTTGACACTTTATATATATATATATATACACTTGAGATATTTATCTATTAGTGAGAGGATCTAGTGGTATGGTATTTTAGCTTTGGGCCTAAAAAATTATTTCTTTCTTTTTAGAGAGGCTTAATTCTTAAGACCTCTATTTGTAATTATGGTTTCGGGTCTAAATCATTATATGTGATGTTATAGTAGCATTTTATTGACATGTTTTGAAAATATCTTGGGAGTTGTGCATTAAGTCATTCTTTATTCGTGTGTCAATATGGAATCATAAGGTTTGTTTCACAACTACCAATACAATACTATAAAAAAATATTTAACAATAATTCAACGGTAACAATACATATATTTAAGGCAAACAATACCTATAAATTAGGGCAAGATAGGACAGCACAACACCTATAAATTAAGGCAAGAGGGGAGAGATACCTATAAATTAGGGCAAGATAGGACAGCACAACACCTATAAATTAAGGCAAGAGGAGAGAGACAGTACATATATTTAGGACAAGATAAGCGAGTAGAGGAGATTCATTTAGCTTTGGGCCTAACGTTATATGTGATTATTTAAAATTATTTCCTTCTTTTTAGAGAGGCTTAATTCTTAAGACCTCTATTTGTAAGGAGATTCATTTAGCTTTGGGCCTAATGTTATATGTGATTATTTAAAATTATTTCCTTCTTTTTAGAGAGGCTTAATTCTTAAGACCTCTATTTGTAATTATGGTTTCAGGTCTAAATCATTATATGTGATGTTATAGTAGCATTTTGTTGACAAGTTTTGAAAATATCTTGGGAGTTGTGCATTAAGTCATTCTTTATTGTGTGTCAATATGACATCACAAGGTTTGTTTCACAACTACCAATACAATACTATAAAAAAATATTTAACAATAATTCAACGGTATACATATATTTAAGGCAGACAATACCTATAAATTAGGGCAAGATAGGACAGCACAACACTTATAACTTAAGGCAAGAGGGGAGAGACAGTACATATATTTAGGACAAGATAAGCGAGTAGAGGAGATTCATTTAGCTTTGGGCCTTCCATCACAAGGATCACATATACTCTACAGAAATTATAATGGATACCAAGTCTATGGGCGTTATTGAGAATGAAGATGCAGGTTTAGAAAGATCTGCATTACTGTTTGACTACAAGGAGAAAGGAAAGAGTATTGTAGGCAATGATGAGGAATCAGTTTGGTCTGAATGCCCTGATCATATACTGGAGAAGATGTTTTCGACACTACTGGTGGAGTTCAGTTCTCGAATGCGCATTGTGTGTAAAGAATGGAATAAGCTCTTATCCTCTAACAGATTTCTGTCTGTACTGTTGGAGAGAGATTCGTGGATTCTCCTATGCAATGACTCGCATGCCGTGGCCTACTGTTTTCTCACTCAATCATGGAAGGCTATTTCCCTTTCTTTCCTTCCAAGCCCAACAACTGAAAATCTCTCACAAGGGTATAAAAAAAAATGTTCTGAATCAGGTGCAGGCCTACTTTTGATCGAAATCGCAGAGCTTCGGAAAATGTATGTAATCTGTAATCCACTTACAAGCACGTACAGAGAGATTCCGGCAGTCATAACAGATCATTCAAGTGTACTGGCAATAATGGACAACGGAGAGTCCTACAAAATTGTGGGTCTGCCGACGAAGAAAAGCCCCGTTACATACAAATATACCATTGCTTTGAAATGTCATGGCAGATTGAAGTTGAGTTGCCTCTGCCCGAAAAGGGTTTTAGTGCTTCGTTTATTCGTTGTGCTAAGGGTTTTGTTGTCTGTGCGTCATTCGAGATGGAATTTCTGATTTGGGACATGGAAGCTAAGCGGACGCAATTAGTGTCTCATCCAGAGGAGATTCAATTATTTTTGCAGGATACTTTGGTAAATTCAGTGACCTATAACCTAGTTGTATGTGGGTCGTCGATCTTGTTTGTGGCAAGATATATAAAGATGGACCTAGCCTTTGGCAGATTGGACTCTCACGTGATTGTGTGGGAATTGTTTCGGGAGGAGGAGAGGTCGATATGGTGTTGGAAGGAGATGACAAGAATACCTCCTAATATGTGTCGTAAATTTGTAGAGCAACCCGATTTCGAGAGCCAAATCGTGGGGGCTGAGAATTATTTGTTGTGCGTCACAACTGAGCATAGTAAGACCAAGTTGTTCGTCTATAGTTTGCGTGACAAGTGTTGGAGTCGAATCAGGCTTCCTCAGCGTGTCAAAAATACTAGGTATAATTCAGTCTGGGGTTTTCAACCTAAGGTAGGTATGAAGGTATAGATTCCATCTTAGAGATGGAGGCAATTTTTACATTCCATCTTTGGTTTCCAACATAAGTTAAGTTAGGTATGAAGGTACAGATTTCATCTAAGAGATGAGAGAATTTCCATGATTTCATAATTGCTGGTATTTAATATATATGTTTTTAAAGAAGCACACAGTTTTCCAAAATTAGTTTTTGTTGCTAATTTTCCACTGTAGTTTTTCGAGATTAGTTTGTTGTTGCTAATTTTCCATTCCAAATGTCTTTCTCCCTCTTCCATTCAAAACGTTTTCTTTCCTAATTATTCCTTTTGAACATTACATTGCTTTTTAAAGTGCTATATCTAACATTTGCTTATGACAATAATCTCTACTGAACTGTCTTCCTGGTTTGTGGATTAAGTTCATATACATATTATAAGTAGATTAGTTTGTTACTCAACCAAGGATGACTTCCAGCAAGACCCATGTTTGTTAGATTTCTGAAAACAGTTAATTCCATATTTACAAAAGCTTTAAAACGTCACTGGTCCAGTAATTTACATGAGCTAAAATGCACTAGGGAATATCATCTTGAACTTCATTTTACAATGTAGAGATAATCACTGTATTTAGTGAAGTATCTTTTTAAAACATGTATTTACCATCAAAACTCTTATTTAATTTCAAAAGAATAGTTTTAGTTTTAAGTTTTGTTGGATGTAAATGTGATAAATTTTTTAAAATGGGATAGGAACAATTTTTAACATTAAATAGACAGAATCCTCAATCCTTAATAATAATTAAATAGATATATACCTATATTAACAGGTAAGTTAATAAGGTTATTGACTAGCCAGATTATTGGCTAGCCAAAAAGAAGTCATGGATTCAAATCAAAGCATCTGAACTTTATTAAGATTGGAGAAGAGGTCATGGATTCAAATCAAAGCATTTGAACTTTGCAGGAAAGTTAATAAGATTATTGGCTAGCCAAGACAACGTTGATTAAAACATACTCACAATACAGTTTTTTCTCGGGAGAGTTTTTTAATTATTTTTTCTTGGGAGAGTTCTTTTATTATTTTTTACAAATCAAAAGAGGCTTTAAACTAAGTCATCTAAGCATTATTCTCTCTAGAAAAAGAGTAATCAAGAAAGAGTTTAACGAGTTTAATGAATTTACTTATTAAAATGAATAAATTCCGACTTTCTTATTTTCTTATGAATCTACCTTATGCTAAATCACTGAAGTGAGTCTTTGGAAATAGTTTAACTATGTACCATAGCAAGCATTTAACTTATCTCATTTATACAAATATTCAAAGGCTTATCTCAAATGTTTCCAATGAAAGTGTTTGTACAATTGCTTCTAACTCTTGATTATCGGTGGTGCACTTTCTTTTTACTTCATTGTTCTCTTCACTGTTATATGTTATGAGCAGAGCCTTCTGGCTAATCATTGCTTCGAGAAATATGCCCGGTAAATCACTTTACTAACCGGAGAAGAGAATTTCAAACAGAAATATTTATATAGTTGCACTGGGTTCTGTTGTTTCCTATAACTTGATCTATTTAAAGTATATGTTAGGTTCATATGATTTTCTATTTGTTACTGATGAAAATTTATGTTAAAAAGGGAAAGAAAAATTATTTGGAAGTGTTTGTTTTTTATTAGATTTATAAGAATAATAAATTCAAATTTTTTCTTATTTTGTATTTGCAATTGAATCTGAAATTTAGTTGGACTGGGTTGTGTTGTTTTGTTTCCTATAACTTGATCTATTTAAAGTATATGTTAGGTTTATGTGATTTTTCATATGTTACTGATAAAAAACTATGTAAAAAATGGAGAGAGAAATCATTTGGAAGTGTTTGTTTTATATAAGATTTATAAGAGTAATAAATTCAAAATATCTATTATTTCGTATTTGCAATTGAATCTGAAATATTTTTAAATCAGTCTTTTATCTGTGTTTCACTTTACTCTTATCCAAATGTATAAAATAGATTCTATTGTCTTCCTATCAATACATTTCTAAAACATGCAACAACAGCATTTTTCATCAATATATAAAGATTTCAGAATATTTCACAAATTAAATTATGATATATCTTATGTACATTTAATATTATATTTTATTTCAATTAAGAAAATCGAAATGAAGCTGATTTTATTATTATATATGATAAACAACCCTGAAACAGAGGGTCCTATCTATGGTTGCTAATCAGAAATTTTGACTCTTCAACAGAAATTTAGGGTTAAACTAACTTTAATTTATATGCAGTTTATTATTTTACATAATTGTACAAATGAAGAACTTGTAAACAGGTGAGAAGTTACAAATTCATATCAGAAATGGATAGAATATATAAATTTGATAACCTAAATATTCCAAAAACTTGTGTGTATGTAGAAGATGTTCCTGCGTCTAATCTAAATGCTTTCGAATATTCCAAAAACTTGTGTGTATGTAGAAGATGTTCCTGCGTCTAATCTAAATGCTTTCGAATATTCCAAAAACTTGTGTGTATGTAGAAGATGTTCCTGCGTCTAATCTGAATGCTTTCGAATATAAATCTTTGATAATTTATATCTAAATGTTCTACATCCAACCCTAGCAAAATTGTGTGAATACAAGGTAATACACCCACATCAAAGAAAATGATCAAACCCTATCAATATTGCTTCTCGTGACCCTTGAGTGTCTAAATCTAGTTTTATCATTTCTGCGTTCAAAATAGAATGATACAATTGAATCTGCTAAGGGATTCGCATCAACCTGATTCAGGATCTAAGGTCATATTACCCTGCAACAACGCCTAATTAGCTGCCATGGCCATGGTTATTCTGAATTACACTCAGAATGCAGATTCTATCTATAATAATCATGTATTTGTAAAGGGGATTAAATCACCTGAATTCATTGACAACACAAATGGAAATGCAAGGATTCTTTAATGAGGATACTATCGTGGAGAACTGTCAAAGTAACAACCACCATACGCAAGATGATTGTGCTGAGAAGTGTTTCCATGCTTTAACTTTGAAGATAATTGATGCGATGGAGATTCCTGATTTTCCAACAAGGAAAAATCTGCTATGCATGGCAAAGATAGCTTCGACTATTCTTAGCGAGTTTTTTGTTTTAATTCGTAGTTTTTTCCCTTTGCAAATAAAGCATGTGTTGCATGCTTATTATGCATGGCAAAGATAGCTTTGACTATTCTTAGCGAGTTTTTTGTTTTAATTCGTAGTTTTTTCCCTTTGCAAATAAAGCATGTGTTGCATGCTTATTATAGAAGATACGATTTAGTTTTTTAATTGTAATTTGGGTAAAACATCTGTTTTTATTGTTTTTTCCTTTTGAGGGCAGCGTACTGTTTCTGAGGCTGCATCTTATATCTCTATATATTATCCTCTCTGTATTTTTGTTTTTTGGCTGCTGAAGCTGCAATAACAGAGCACTCTGTTTCAAAACAGAGCAGTATTTTTTCTGATTCCTTTTAACAGCATTTTGCAGAATAGACAAAGAATGTGAAGTTTGTTTTCCAATGAGTTAATAGATTGCAGTTTATTTTGTTTATCAGCATTGTGTCAGTTTGTTTGTTTTCTTTCTCTGCTGCTTCATTTCTTTAATCAGCTGGCTTAGAGGTGTGGCCTCTTTTCAGAATCAACATTTGGTATCAGAGCAGGTATTTTTGTTTTGGGTTTAAGATCTAGCTGTTCGAATTTCGCCAAAGATTATCATGTCGAATTCTAACAGCTTGCCCATTCCAGAATTTGATGGTAATGAGTATGATTATTGGTGTATAAAAATGATGACATTTTTAATAGGAAAAGACTTGTGGGAGATTGTTGAATCAGGTTACCAGGAGCCAGCTGATTGGAATGCCCTCCCAGTCAATGAAAGAACAGCAAGGAAGGAAGCTAAGAAGAAGAATTTTCAAGCATTGTTTCATATTCAAATAGCTCTAGACAAGAGTTTATTTCCAAGAATTGCAGGTGCAAAGACAGCTGAGGATGCCTGGAAGACTCTAAAAGAAGCTTACCAAGGCAGTGATCAAGTCCAAGTTGTTAAGTTACAAACATTGAAAAGAGAATTTGAGAATTTAAAAATGCAAGAAGGAGAAAGTGTGAGTGAGTATTGTGTCAGAGTAAAAGATGTGGTCAATAAGATGGCTACACTTGGAGAAACTGTGAACACAGAGGTTTTGATAAAAAAGGTGTTGAGATCTCTCACACCAAGATGGAATCACGTTGCCATAATAATGGAAGAAAGTAAGGATTTGACAACCCTTCAATTCGATCACCTTGTTGGATCGTTGATCTCACATGAAGAAAGATTAAAAGATTATTTTGGAGAAAGTATTGAAAAAGCCTTTTCCTCCAAAGTACAAATCACAAAGAATGATGATGGCAGCAGTAGTAGCAAAAGCAATCAAAGCCAAGGTAAAAGTCAAAATCAGAATAATTCAAGAGGTAGAGGCAGAGGTTTTTCAAGAGGAAGAGGTGGTTCAAGAGGCAGAGGTAGAGGAAGATTTGATAAAAGGAATGTTCAATGTTACCATTGTAATAGGTATGGACATTTTGAAAGAGAATGTAGACTAAAAGAAGGTAAGAATGTTAATTATGCTCAAGAAAGTTATGAAAATCCTCCAGATAATTTATTCTTATCTTATTCTAAAAGTGAAAATACTAGTAAAGATGTTTGGTACCTAGATTCTGGATGCTCTAACCATATGTCAGGAAATGGGAAGTTGTTTTCAACAAAGGATGAAAGTTTCAAGTCAAAGATTCAGCTCGGTGATGATAAATCATTGATGGTTGCTGCAAAAGGAATTATGGAGGTCCACACAAAAGAAGGTATGAAGAGTGTTAAAGATATTTATTACACTCCTGAGTTAAAACATAATTTGTTAAGTGTTGGACAATTATGTGAGAAGAACTACAGAGTTGTTTTTGAAAATAAGAAATGTACAATTTTTGATAAGAGTCATGGAAATAGAGTAGTCACAGTTGTTCCTATGACGAAAAATAGGATGTTTCCATTGAGATTTGGTGAAAATAACAGCAGCCTTGCCAATATGGCATTTGAGGATACAAGTTGGCTATGGCATCTAAGCTATGGCCATTTAAACTTTCACAGTTTGAAGCTTTTGACCTCACAAGCATTAGTTGCTGGTTTGCCCAAGGTTGAAGAGCACAAGGAGGTTTGTGAAGGATGTGCAAAAGGAAAGCTTGCAAGGGAAAGGTTTCCAAAAGGCACTGCATGGAGGGCCCATTACCCCCTTCAACTTGTTCATTCAGATATCTGTGGACCGATGCAAACAAAGAGTTTGGGTAAGTCATCATATTTTCTCACTTTTATTGATGATTACTCACGAAAATGTTGGATATATTTTTTGAAGGCTAAGGATGAAGCCCTTGATACATTCAAGAGGTTTAAAGCACTTGTGGAAAATGAGAAAGGGTGCAAAATCAAATGTTTAAGAACTGATCGTGGAGGAGAATTTTGTTCAAGAGTCTTTCAAGATTATTGTGATATGAATGGCATCAAGAGGCAGCTCACCACTCCATACACACCTCAACAGAATGGGGTAGCTGAAAGGAAAAACCGCACTGTGGTAGAAATGGCAAGGAGCATGTTACAAACCAAGGGATTGAGTAACTCTTATTGGGGAGATGCAGTTGCTACAGCAGTGTATATTCTCAATCGAAGTCCCACTAGTGCACTTGAGAAGATGACTCCTTATGAAGCATGGTATGAGAAAAGGCCTAATGTTAATCATTTTAGAGTTTTTGGATGTTTAGCTTATGTTCATGTACCTGATCAGAATAGACAAAAGTTAGATGCTAAAAGTGAGTCATGTATTTTTGTTGGGTATAGTGAGGAAAGCAAAGCTTACAGGTTATATAATCCTCTCACTAATAAGCTTATTGTTTCAAGAGATGTGATTTTTGATGAAGGGGGAGTTTTTGGTCATCAAAAAAGCCAAATGGAGAAGTCAAAATCTGTTTTGAATGATGATATTGATCATGAGCAGCCCACTAATGTTGCTGTCCCAATTGCTATAAATCCACCAAGCAGCCCCTCATCTAATTCTTCAAGTCCATCTTCAACTCCAAGTTCTAGAAGGAAGGTAAAAAGTTTGAGTGATATTTATCAAAGGAGTGCCAATCAAGCACATGAAGAAAATCCAATAGGTGAGACAGTTAATTTTGCTTTATTTACCAAGGCTGATTTTGAACCATCATGTTTTGAAGAAGCATGTACTAATGAGGTTTGGATGCAAGCAATGCAAGAAGAGATGGATTCCATTCATAGGAATGATACTTGGGAGCTTACAGAGCTTCCACATGACAAGAAGAAGATTGGCACCAAATGGATCTACAAGACTAAGCATAACAGTGATGGAAGTGTTGAAAGGCATAAGGCAAGATTAGTTGCTAAAGGCTTCACACAGAAGTATGGGATTGACTATGAAGAGACGTTTGCACCAGTTGCAAGACAAGAGACCATTAGAATGCTGATTTCATTAGCAGCTCAAAAGAATTGGAGCATACAACATATGGATGTGAAAAGTGCCTTCTTGAATGGGTACTTAGAAGAGGAAGTATATGTGGAACAGCCACAAGGTTTTCAAGTGGAAGGAAAAGAGAATCATGTCTACAAATTGAAGAAGGCTTTGTATGGCCTCAAGCAAGCACCAAGGGCATGGTATGCAAGAATTGATGGATACTTTCAAGAGAATGGCTTCAAGAGAAGTAAGAGTGAACCTACCCTTTACTACAAACAAGAAGGTAATGATATTCTTATTATAAGTTTGTATGTTGATGATTTGTTGTATATGGGTAGCAGTTCTAAGATGAAAGATGAGTTCAAAATTGCTATGATGAAAGAATTTGAAATGAAAGATCTTGGTCTCATGAAATATTTTTTAGGAATGGAGGTTTATCAATGTAAAAATGAAATTTTCATTTGCCAAACCAAATATGCAAAAGATATGTTGAAGAAGTTTGACATGGTTGATTGTAAACCATACTCCACTCCAAGTGCTCATGGAGTTGTGTTGAGTAGGAATGATGGTGCTGAATTAGTTGATGAGACTGCTTACAGAAGTATTATTGGGAGTTTGATGTTTCTAACCCACACAAGACCTGATATAGCATATTCAGTTTCACTTGTTTCAAGATATATGACAAATCCATCAGAAATACACATGAAGGCAGCTAAGAGAATTTTGAGGTATGTGAAAGGTACTCTAAATTATGGTATTCATTACTACTCTTCTAAAAGATTCAATCTTGTTGGCTTTAGTGATTCAGATTGGGGAGGTAGTATGGATGATCGTAAGTCTACATCTGGAAATTGTTTCTCTTTTGGTTCTGGTTTGATTACTTGGAGTTCCAAGAAACAAAGCATGGTTGCTCTCTCATCCACAGAAGCAGAGTATGTTGCAGTTACCTCAGCAGGTACACAAGCTCTTTGGCTTCGAAAAGTTTTAGAAGAAATTGGTGAGAAACAGATTCAACCTACAGTGGTTTATTGTGACAATGTAAGTGCCATCAAGTTAGCAAAAAATCCGGTTCATCATAGTAGAACAAAGCATTTTGATTTGAAGTATCACTTTATCCGTGATTTAGTATAGAAGAAGGAAGTTGAATTGAAGAACATCAGCACTAAGGATCAGTTAGCAGACATCTTCACCAAAGCAGTTGCAACAAATCAGTTTTTGTCACTTCGAGATCAGATCGTGAGCCCTCTTAGCATCAAGGGGGAGTATGAAGATAATTGATGCGATGGAGATTCCTGATTTTCCAACAAGGAAAAATCTGCTATGCATGGCAAAGATATCTTCGACTATTCTTAGCGAGTTTTTTGTTTTAATTCGTAGTTTTTTCCCTTTGCAAATAAAGCATGTGTTGCATGCTTATTATAGAAGATACGATTTAGTTTTTTAATTGTAATTTGGGTAAAACATCTGTTTTTATTGTTTTTTCCTTTTGAGGGCAACGTACTGTTTCTGAGGCTGCATCTTATATCTCTATATATTATCCTCTCTGTATTTTTGTTTTTTGGCTGCTGAAGCTGCAATAATAGAGCACTCTGTTTCAAAACATAGCAGTATTTTTTCTGATTCCTTTTAACAGCATTTTGCAGAATAGACAAAGAATGTGAAGTTTGTTTTCCAATGAGTTAATAGATTGCAGTTTATTTTGTTTATCAGCATTGTGTCAGTTTGTTTGTTTTCTTTCTCTGCTGCTTCATTTCTTTAATCAGCTGGCTTAGAGGTGTGGCCTCTTTTCAGAATCAACAAACTTGGGGTTACAGTATTAAAATAATCGGATATTCTATGCTCAGGGTTTCAAAGCTTATAGTTGCTTTAATATTTGAAACCCTCCCATAAGGATGGAGAATTTATTTTACACAATTAAATATTTAGCATTGTTGATCGGCGGTTGCTTAGAAGTTTGGTGCAGCTGGTATTCATTTTGCAGCAGAGACTAAGGGATTTCTTTTTTCTTGTAGAAGGTGTAAATTAGCAATGGCATCTTGGTGTATAGTGGGTACATTGAAGAGGTGTGGAAGGGCAATTTGAAAAAAAAAAAGTATATTTTTTGGATGTATTTGTGGACTACATGAGGTCAATTTTGGCATAGAAAGAAAATATGGAGCACTTGGACCCTTTTTTGTCTAAAGTGTTGTTGTGGATAGCACATCATGTAAAGTTGTTCAAGTGGAATGTCAAATCTTCTTTCTCTTCTTCCCAGTTTCATAATCACATATAGGAATACCTCCAATCAACATCATTTCACCTTAATCAAAGAAGATTGATCTTGAGATATCACATATTCATCTATATCACAATGAGTATCTTATGTTAATTTGGTGTCTATTGAACCAATAGCATCAACATTACTTTTATGGACTTTTATTGTTTCATTGAGCATCTTGTTGCTAATTTTTTTTTCCTATAATGGGAATGATATTTCCCATGTACACCTTTGCTTAGGATGACAAAACCCTAGATTTACAAGGCCTTTTATCACTCAACAACGTTGTTTCTATCACATTTGTCAACAAGAAGCTGGAAGGAGTCATTTCCGCTGCCATTGCAAATATCTCACCAAGTTGCAATTGAGAGGGCTTGTTTATGGTTATTGGTCATATCCTTTGGCTTGTCTACTGCACCTATCAACTTCATGTGAATGATGAATGAAATACTTGATATTTAAGTAATTCCATTTATTTAACTCAATTAAACTACCTTTCCTCCTTATTATGATTTATTTTAAACTTAACCATCTTCATCACCTTTTAGATTAAGAATACTACTATTTTTTTTTTATAATATTATGTTTTCTTAGTCACCTTTGAATTTGACATGAATGATTTAAGTGATAGCCACTTTAGCAACGTTATTTTCCCTGACTTTCCTCATTCTACAATGGCAATAACTACTTAGATTTTTCTTTGTTTTGGTTTTGTTAACATAGGATACCATTCAAGACTAGTTTTATCAATTACTAAATTACAACACAACTTATCTTCAATGCATTTTTCTAACACTGCCCCTGCCATTGCAAATCTCAAATCTAAATTTTTTGGGCTTGGATACAAATTCCTTTCATAGGAAAATTCCTCCCCAACTTACCTATCTTGTTCTCTTCAGAAATAATTTCATAGGAAGCATTCCTTCAAGCTTAGGGAAATTATCTAGTCTAGAGTATTTGGACTTGGGCAACAATTATTTGGAAGGTAGCATATATGCTACCATCGTCAACTACACTGGTTTATCAGTATTCATTTTATTTGTCAATAATCTTACATGTGAACTTCCTTCCATTCTTAGAAATTTGTTAATTTGTAGTATTTCCTTCCTTATAAAAACTATTTCACTGACAACATACCTTCTTCCAGGCTAGCAAAAGGCACTAGTCAATAGTCTAGCAAAAAAAATTCCTTAAAGACCAAATATTCAATTAATTAGGTTTCATAGTGCAGTGTTAAAAATTAAGAGTAGAATTATGGCACCTGATCTTTTAATTTTTTCCTTGAGGAATAATGATATTTCACTATTTAAAACATGTTCATACATTTGTTGCATAATGGAGCACATAAATTTGTACTTGTGAATATTGGCCTTCACCAAAAGAATAAATCAAAATTTATTTTTCAAGGTACCTAATTTCCTTGTACATATGGACTTGCCATAGTGTTAAAACACTAAAAACAAGTGAGAAATGGTGCTAATAAGAAACAATAAAAATTTGTTTGTCATGCTGGATGTAAACAATATAGAGTGCACTCTCCTATTCAATAAATTATTGTGCCAACATTTTAAACTTCCTACTTTAACATTTGATTTTATTTCTAATGATTTGCAGGAGTTGAGTGTTGTGAGCAACTGGCATAGTTTGAAATTAATATAAATTTGGTGGCTTATTTGACAACAATTTTACATGAGGGGAATGCAACTACAAATACAGTGCAACTATCTATTCAGACATATGTAATCTAACAACACCATTGGGAGCATTTTTGGATGATGCATAATGGGGAGATATTGGACTATTATTGTTTTTTCATCAATTTATTTTTTGGTATGCAAACTACACATCAAATTGGACCATTGATAAATAACATAAAATTATGTTGAAACATGAATCCACATGTGAACCAAAGATTAGTTTAAATTTTCTTTAGAAAGTCCGATTTTTTCAAATCTCAATTTTCAAAAAAAATTGTGGCCATTTTGATCTCCTTGGTCTAATGTTATTGCTAGAACTATTTTTTAGAATAAGCCAATTACAATTGTAACATACTGCTTGCAAGGAATGACTACTTTAACTATTTCAGCCTCTGTTTGCATCTTGCAACCTTCCTCATGTACCGGTGATGTATATCCAACAATAACTACACTTGAATCCACTATATTTTTACCTAGTCTTTACCTAATTGCATTAGGAACATTAGGCATCAGGTGTTGGAGTGAAGATAAACTAAGAGGGGGGGTGAATCATTGTTTATAACTTCTTAAATAATTTAAACTGAAACATAAAAGAACCATACATATGTTCTCATTTATCAATGATACTGTCATTCATGTATTCGAATGCAATCATATAAATTGAAATGAGTAATGTAACATTGCATTTTAAAGTAGTAAAGTACTGAAGAAAATGAGTCACAGAGACACAAATAGACACAAGATATGCCAAGTGGAAAACCCTCCTAGGGTAGAAAAACCACTCCTTAATCTGCTGCCTTTTTTAGGCTTTCATTTCAATAATTTATTTTGACAAAGCCTCAATGGCTGATTTTTGAGCACCGACTCAAGGAGCACCAATCCCTCTGTTTAGAGACACCAATCTCAAGGAGCACCAACTCCTTTCTTGATATTCAATAGAACGTACAATAGTACAAAGGATCTCTCTGTTTCACTTGATTTTTGTCAAGTGCCTCTTGACAGAGAAAGCATATAATTTTCAAGAGTCAAAATTGACTCTTCAAAATTCCATACATTATCTAATCTCGATGTACCTTGACGAAAATATTATCACAATCACAATACAATCTCATCAAACTGTATTACAATGACCCTTGTTTCAAGTTTTGTTTTCCTGTCATGATAGAACCCTAATCTCACTATTTTTGGCTTTTTACAGAAAACATCATTACATATTTGAAGTATTACCATTGTTGCTCGAATTTCACTTTCCTAAAAGTTAGACAAGGTTGTTCCTAGGTTATAGAATAACTGTCAAGTAATAGTTCTCATGTTGCAGTGATCATAAAAGAAGATTCTTTCTTTTTGTCGAGGATAGAACAACAATGTCCAAAAATAAAGGTGCGATAGAACATATCTTCACTAGAAGCCTGTAGATGCAGTGCTTACACAAAAGTAGTGAGAACTCATCTTTTAAAACAAAAAATGATAACCATTTTACCCTGACAGAACCAACAATGCAACTGAAGAGTATTTTTAGCAAATTAAACCTCATCCAGATTATACCCAAAAGTAGTAATGAAGAGTACATATTCCATAAGAATTTTGACAAATAAGCTGCTACGAAAATGAAGTAACTGAAACCCCAAACAACATGTAACCGAAAGCTATTAATCATTCACTATAATAGTTACCCACAATTTCAAGTGAGGCTGAGAGAATATTCCATGAACTATACCCATTATAGTGGCTGCAATTCTTAAGAAACTAAAGAGATTCAATGACATTATTACCCACAACAAAATATCACAATTCATTAAAATAACTGTCATAATAGCCTTTAAAAGAAATTGTAGTCACGTTTTTTATTTTTTTAAAATAAACATTTCAGACTTTTCTCTTGAAAGCAATAGACGTTTTCATTTATCGTTTTGCATAAGAGAGAAAGAATAAGCTCATAATAATCTTGCTTGTCTAGAAGCGGATCTGCAAACCAGTCAATAGAAGAATAGCTAATAGTGATGAGGTTGTTGTCAAAAGAGGTTTACCAGTCCTGTAGGTGAGAAAAATGGCCAACAACCTTCCAAACTCGTGCCTGCACCTAGTGGTTGAAAGAAGAGAAATGGAGCGACAACTATGCTGGTCTTCTTACAACTTCCAAATGCTGTCCAAGAACAAAAATGCCAAGGATAACAAAGAAACGACCAAGAGCAATGATCCATGGTGGTGGCCGGTAGGGTTCCAAACAAAAAATGTGAAAAGAGTGAAATGAAAACAGTTTGCCCTGATCTTCCAAAGCAAGCAAAGAGAATTCCTTTGCAAATGATGATATGCATTTGAAGTCTGAAAAGGACAATGATTAAACAAAATCTCATTATTCCATGTCAAGTCTGTGGGCTTATCCAAGGTTTGCATGCCGACAGGCATTAGGACATTTGACTATTTTAGACAATGTGTAATGCCGACTCAATAATACCATGCATTATTTCATAAATAGAGTCAAACTCATAATTCTTAAAGTTCCAAAAAATTCAAGGCAAAGTCACATCCAATGTGACATAAACAATAATCAAACCTTTTATGACCGCAGTCAGCCTTAAGGCTTGAAGTAAATGTCAACCAAATGACCCAAAATAGATACAAATAGAAGATCAAATAGAATGCCTTTACCCAAGGTCTAGTGCCACCTTGATATGCACAAAGCTAAATTATGTGCCATTTCCAAATGAAGTCCAAAGACTTATAATGAATAGAGAAGACTGAATTTTCATGATGAATTCATAATGCCTTAGAAATAGAAGCTAGATACTATGCAAGATTCTGAATGCCATTCTCCCATACCAAATACCATAACTGAATTCATTAAAGCCAACTTGCCAAGAGATGAAAATTGAACATGCTCAAAATAATAACAAGATTGATCCTCAAACCCATGCCACTGACAAAAGAAAGAGAAGTATACCTTGATGAATGTCAAGATGCTTGTAACTAATCAAGCATAAGTAATCAACCTGTAAAAGAACTGATCACGCCAGTCCCTTGTAATCAAGTGAAGTACTGAAACACAGATGTTAAACTAGAAATGTATCACCTGATCAATGGAGCAAATAACCAGTAATCAAAATACCTCTACAAATATCTGTACAATGAGTTAAACGATCAGTACCACCATATAATAAAGTCAATGAAGTAAATGTGCCAATCAAAAAATGGATCAACTAAGAAGATAACCATCAAGATGCTAGATAAACACAAATTGACATCAAGAACAAAAATGGCATAAGTGGGATTCAACAAAATCCCCCTTTGTCCTTGATGGCAAAACTGAGCCACCAAACCACAGATAATGAACTGTAACCAAGTGCTCAAAATTCTCCCCCTTTTTGACACGAGGATAAAGGGATACCAACAAATATAAACCAAAACCAACTATGACATGCCATCAAACTACATATTTAACCTTTAAGCAACAAAGTATGAGCTGAAGGAAGAGCTAACCAACTCCCCCTATCACCAAGATAGATTGTTTAAGATAATAGAGATTGAGAGACAACTCCCAATCGAGACCTAAGTCTTTCAAAAACATCTTTAGCCAACGGTTTTGTAAAAATGTCAGCAACCTATGCTTGTTTAGGAACATATTGCATTGATACCTCGTTAGCCAACACCTTTTCATGAAGAAAATGAAATTTTATAGCTATATGTTTAGTTCGAGAGTGCATAACTGGAATTTTTGAGATATTTATTGCACTAGTATTATCACACAGAATAGTAATAGGTTTTGAAATTTCAATACCCATATCTGATAATGTCTATGACATCCAAATTAGCTGAGTGCAACAAGAAGTGGCAGCTATATATTTTTCTTCAACAGTAGAGAGCGAAACAGATTCTTGCTTTTTGTTGTGCCAAGCCACTAAACGATCACCAAGAAAGAAAGTAGCACCACTGGTGCTTTTCCTGTCATCTAGACATCCTGCCTAGTGAGAATCAATATAAGCTACTAAAGAGAAATCATTACTTCTGGGATACCAGAGCCCATAATCAATTGTGCCTTGTACATATTTAAGAATCCTTCTCACAACATTGATGTGAGATTCCTTAGGAGATGATTGAAAATGAGCAACCATGCAAACAACTTGCATTATGGCAGATCTTGAGCTTGTTAGATACAATAGGCTACCTATCATTGACCTATAATCAATTAAGTTTACAACAAGAGAGTCGTCAAATTTGCTATGTTTACAACCAATAGCCATTGGAGTGCTTACAGGATTACTTTCATCCATTTTAAACCTTTTTAACATTTCTTTTGCATATCTTGCTTGAGATAAAAAGATGCCAGAGTCAAGTTGTGAAATCTGAAGACCTAAGAAAAATCACAGTTCTCCCAACATAGACATTTTGAATTTAGATTCCATGATTTGTGAGAATTTTTTACTCAAGGCAGTATTGTTGCAACCAAAAATGGCGTCATCAACATAAATTTCAACAACAAGAATATTAGACCCTTCAATTTTAACATACAAATTGTTGTCAACTCCTCCTCTAATGAAACCTTTTGACAGTAATTGAGTGTCCAATCTGGAGTACCAAGCTCTAGGAGCTTGTTTTAGGCCATATAGACCCTTTTTCAGCCTATAGACATGATTGGGTTTTCGTTTACAGATAAACCCTTTAGGCTGTTCTATGTAAACTTCTTCTAAGTATCCATTTAGAAAGGTAGTTTTTACATCCATTTGATATATAGTGAATTTTTTGAAAATATAATATGCCAAGAAAATTCTAATGGATTCAAGCCTAGCAACAAGAGCAAAAGTTTCACCGAAATCAATACCTTCTTGCTGAGCATATCCTTTGCAAACATATTTAGCCTTGTTGCGAACAACATGACCATGTTCATCATGTTTATTTCTAAAGATCCACTTGCCTCCTATGACATTTTTGTCCTCTGGTCTTAGGATTAGATCCCAAGTCTGATTTTTTTCAATTTGATCAATTTCTTCTTGCATTGCATTAAGCCAACATTCATCAATTAGATCATCATCAAAAAATTTGGGCTCAAACTGGGTGATTAAACAAAATGCAATAAGCTCAACTATGTGAGCTTTTTCATCATAATTAATAGTTATTTTCCTTGTTTAAACTCCTGTAGATCTATCTCCTATAATCAGATCTTTAGGATGGTTCCTAGCAAGAGATTTTGAAGGAACTTTGGGTTCACATTTTTCTGAGCTGATTTCAGCATCTTCGGGATTTTCTTCAACAAATTTAGGGCTTGCTGGTTTTGTTTTAGGTTTTGCAGTTTCAAAGCCTTCAGTAATTATATCAAGTTCCAAATTGTCCTCTTCATCATCCTGCATAGGTTCAACATCTAGAAGCAAATTTTCATTAAATTTGACATTTATAGATTCAACAATTTTGTTCAGCCTATTGTTAAAGCATTTATAGGCTCTGTTGTGAGTAGAGTATCCTAAAAAAATACCTTCATTATTTTTAGATTGGAAACTGCCTAAGTTTTCATCATCTCTCTTAATAAAACACTTGCAGCCAAATATTCCGAAATATTTAATTTCCAAGGGTAGATTTACCATACCATAGTTCATATGGAGTGAAATTTGATTTCACTATGATCTGGACTCTATTCAGAATGTAGACAGCTATATGAACAACTTCTTTCTAGTACATATTTGGCAAATTTGCTTCATTCAACATGGTTCTTGCCATCTCTTTTATAGTCCTATTCTTTCGCTCAACAACCCCATTTTGTTGGGGTGTTTTGGAAGCAACATACTATCTTTTTATGCCATGTTTGTCACATTAGTCAATGAATTCTCATGAGGTGAATTCACCACCTTTGTCATATATTAAACATTTTAGTTTTAAGTCTGACTCTCTTTCTACTAGTTTTCTAAAAACTTTAAAACATTCAAAAGCTTCTGATTTATTCTTGAGAAAGGTAACCCATACCACATGAGAGTATTCATCATAAAACAACCTGAAATATTTCTCACCATTTATGGATCTAGTCCTTGTATGACCACATAAGTCAGTATGAACAATTTGCAGAGGCTTAGTAGAGAAATGTTCCTTGGATTTAAAGCTTACCTTGGTTTGCTTTTCTTTGAGACACTCTTTACAAACAAATTTGTCAGGTTTTCTAAGAAGGGGCAGACCTCTTACATTTTGATTTTTGCTAATTCTGACCATATTGTCAAAATTAATGTGGCCTAGTCTCTTGTGCCACAACCAAATTTCTTCAACATGAGGGTATGTGTAGGATCATCATGGAAAAAACAGGCCCTTAAGTATCAATAAAAAGACAGAAAATCAGAGTTAGACAACTTGACGTAAAAATTTGAATAAGTTATCTGTATTATTTTAAAAAAATGTAAAAATAGAATATTTATAAAATTGAATGTAGTTTCTAAACTACTAGACCTTTATTTTTAAAAAAAAATCTATTTGGTGAAAATTTGAAATTTAAATGCAGTAGTATTTAAATTTTAGGGTAAAAATAAGAAGTAAGTGTCTATCTGACCACCCTAACCACAATAAAATGATAATATTTTTTTATAATCTTTTAGATATAAGTAGAGGACTCATGTCCTGATGTGATGCATATTTTGTTATAATTTTTTATAATTAAATAATGAATAATGAATTTTTTATTACAACTTTTAAAAAATATAAAATCTCGTCTTTCTAACCACCTTAACTTGGTCAAAAATTGATGAAATTCAATATTATTTTTTTAATCCTATAGTATGCAAAGCATAGAATGTGAAGCATGTTTCAGATTCAAAAAATGTGATACTGTTTAAAAGTTATAGATTTTTTTCAATCAGCCTATCAATAAGGACTTTATTCGTAATTTTGATAGAAAAAGAATAATAATTATTTATTAAATTCAAAGTAAAGCATAATTTATGTTGGTGGAAATTTGGGAATCTCCTCTAAAAACCCTTTTCGTTTCATCAATTTTGGGTAAAAAAAAAGTCATCAGCCACATAGGCCATCATATAGCTTACATATCGCCACTTTTTGGCCCATAATGATCCTACACGTACCCATGACTCATTAAGCATATACCGTGATTGTTTTCACATCCATAGGTGTCAGTAAGTTGTAGAAATTTTCTTTGGTCTTTCTTCTAGCATCAACAACTTTACCTCATTGGTTTTTGATTTCACATCCTTTTGGAAGTGAACAAGACTTGATAGGCACTGTCATAGATTTGACTGACACTCAGAAGGTTGTGTTTTAATCCTTCTACATAATAAACATTGTATATTGGAGTGTCTTCATTCAAAAATAGATAACCTCCACCTTTGATTTGAATTCCAGAGTTGTCTTCGAGTTTTACATATCCACCAACATAGTCTTCTAGATTTGTAAATTTTTCTTTGTCACCAGTCATATGGTTTGAACAACCACTATCCAGTACCCATAGGTCCTTTTTCTTTGAGTGAAAGACAATTTGAACAAGCATAGTCTGTTGAAGGTTGTTAACTGCTTTGGGTTTCCAGACTTTGATAGTTTTTAGCTATTTATTCTGTTGATCAGCATTACACTGCATTGCAGAATGACCCAAAGATTTGCATGCAAAACATCTAATCTGTCTTGCAAAACCATGATTCTACCTAAAGCCAAATCTAGGAGTTCTAGAATTCATAAATCTACAAGAATTTACTTTGTGACCAAATTTATTGCAGAAGTAACATACCCATAAAAGAGAGGGTAGGAGTTGTAAACCATTTTGTTGCTCCTAAAAGGATGAATATGATCCTTGACAAACTCAGAATGTTTGAGTTCAGGATTTTTGTTTCCAGCAACAACATTATTCTTGTCACTGTCATTTGAACATTCACCTTTAACAAAGCCAATACCAGTTTTATCTTTGTTTAATTTGTATTTACTGAGCATGTCATTCAGTTTGAGAGTGCTTTCATATTTTTCAATAGTCTTCCTGAGATCTACAATCTCATGTTCAAGTTTTTGAATTTCTTGATCTTTAAAACTTATGTCAATGCAAAGACACTCTTCAACTCTCTTGGATTCTTCAAGTTGAGTTTTTAATGAAATTATCTCAAGATTTATGCACTGCTCTTGTGAGCTATCTTGAACAACAATCTGTTCTTGAGCAGGCAACTATTTCTTGAGTTTTCTCAGCTCTTTTAGAGCACATTTTAGTTCTCCTTCATAATCCAATTCACCTTCTTCAACATCATTGTTGTTAGTTTCATCTTGCTGAATGATTTCAGCGATGAAGATATTTTCATCCTCTTCATCTAGAGAGTCATTAGATTCGGAATCTACTTCATTTTTGCTGAACAAAATTTTCTTCTTTTTGAAATTAAATTTTTTTTTGGGTCTATAAGCCTTTTTCTTGGTAAATTTCTTAGATTTCTCGTTATCACTATTTGTATCACCATAGGGACACTTTGCAAAAAAGTGGCCTATTTTGCCACAGTTAAAGCATTTGAAGGGAAGTTTTCCCTTATACTTAATAGAACCCTTTTTGAGTTTCCTCACAAAATGGGATTCTTTAGAATCAAAAAATTATGATTCAGAGAGCTCATCGCTTTCTTTTCTTTCAACATTAAATGTTGATTCTTTTGTAGTGGTGTTGTTTTTACTAATCCTCATTTCATAGGTAGTCAGAGTGCCTTGTAGATTGTCAAGGGTAAGCTGGGTAAAATGTTTCTTCTCTTCTAGAGTAGCTACCTTAGCTTCAAATTTTGTCGGAATGGTTCTGATGACCTTGGTTACAACATCAAACTCCTTAACTTCTTCTCCCAAACCCTTCATGGCATTTACTATTTCATCAACTCTCAAAAAATATTCAGCAAATTTTTCATCGTCCCTCATTTTTAATTCTTCAAACTGATATTTTTAAAGTGAGGACTTTGGAATTTTTACCTTTTCATTTCCTTGATAGATAGTTTCAAGTTTACTCCAGATTTCTCTAGAAGAACTGCAGTGAATGACTTTGATGAAGACATCTTTAGTTAGAGCATAAAGAAGAGCATGCTTTGCTCATGCATTGGTTTCATATCTCTTCTTTTCATTAGAAGTAGTTGGAAAAGTAGCTGATACATTGTACCCAGTCAATACTATGCTCCAGACATCAAGGTCAATAGAAGTTAAATAAGTCTCCATTCTGATTTTCCAAAATACATAATTAGTTCCATCAAATAATGGAGCTCTAGTCATTGAAGTACCTTCATGAGCTTGAGACATTTTTAATAGACTCCAAGTCCATAATCAATCCTAAGTTGGAAAGACCTATCAGAGGACCCTAGGCTCTGATACCAATTGTTGGAGTGAAAATACATTGAGAGGGGGGGGGGGGTGAATCAGTGTTTATAACTTCTTAAATAATTTAAACTAAAACTGAAAAGAACCATACATATGTTCTCATTTATCAATCATAGTGTCATTCATGTATTCAAATGCAATCATATAAACTGAAGTGAGTAATGTAAAATTGCATTTTAAAGCAGTAAAGTGCTGAATAAAATGAGTCACAGAGACACAAACAGACACAATATATGCCAAGTGGAAAACCCTCATGGGGTAGAAAAACCACTCGTTAAACTGCTTCCTTTTTTAGGCTTTCATTTCAATAATTTACTTTGACAAAGCCTCAATGGCTGATTTCTGAGCACTGGCTCAAGGAGCACCAACCCCTCTGTTTAGAGACACCAATCTCAAGGAGCACCAACCCCTTTCCTGATATTCAATATAACGTACAATAGTATAGAGTATCTATCTATTTCACTTGATTTCTATCAAGTGCCTCTTGACAGACAAAGCATAGAATTTTCAAGAGTCGAAATTGACTCTTCAAAATTCCATACATTATCTAATCTCGATGTAGCTTGAGGAAAATCTTATCAGAGTCACAATACAATCTCATCAAACTATATTACAATGACACATCTTTTCTTTCTTTTCTCACCGTTTGATTTTCAACCTTTTTCCATACAGAAACTACAAATCTGACTACCCACTGTGTTTTCCAATTTTCAGCATCAAAATCCATAAAAGACTTTCACATAACTTAAAAGTAGTGCCCTTGTTTCAAGTTTTGTTTTCCTATCATGATAAAACCCTAATCTCACTATTTTTAGATTTTTACAGAAAACATCATTACATATTGGAAGTATTACCATTGTTGCTCGAATTTCACTTTCCAGAAAGTTATACAAGGTTGTTACCAGGTTACAGAATAACTGTCAAGTAACAGTTCTGATGTTGCAATGATCATAAAAGAAGATTCTTTCTTTGTGTCAAGGATAGAACAACAATGTCCAAAAATACAGGTGTGACAGAACATATATCTTCACTAGAAGCCTGCACATGCAGTGCTTACACAAAAGCAGTGAGAACTCATCTTTTAGAATAGAAAATGATAACCATTTTACCCTGACATAACCAAAAAATCAACTAAAGAGTATGTTTAGCAAATGAAACCTCATCCAGATTATACCCAAAAGTAGTAATGAAGAGTACATATTCCATAAGAATTTTGACAAAGAAGCTACTACGAAAATGAAGTAACTAAAACCCCAAACAACATGTAACTGAAAGCTATTAATCATGCACTATAATAGTTACCCATAATTTCAAGTGAGGATGAGAGAATATTACATGAACTATACCCATTATAGTGGCTGAAATTCTTAAGTAACTGAAACCACAATGAAGTGCGACTGAAGTAACCTCACAAAAATGCAACCAAGAATCGTTATTCATGAACCCAGATAATAAACTAAAGAGATTCGATGACATTATTACCCACAACCAGAAATCACAATTCCTTAAAATAACTATCATAATAGCCTTTAAAAGAAATTGTAGTCACGTTTTTGATTTTTTAAAAATAAACATTTCAGACTTTTCTCTTGAAAGCAATAGATGTTTTCATTTATCATTTTGCATAAGAGAGAAAGAATCAACTCATAATCATCTTGCTTGTCCAGAAGTGGATTTGCAAACCAGTCAATAGAAGAATACCTAACAGTAATGAGGTTGTTGTCAAAAGAGGTTTACGAGTCTTGTAGAGGAGAAAAACGGCTAGACAACCTTCCAAACTCGTGCCTGTACCTAGTGGTTGAAAGAAGACAAATGGAGCAACCACTGTGCTGGTCTTCTTACAACTTCCAAATGTTGTCCAAGAACAAAAATGCCAGGGATATCAAAGAAATAGCTAAGAGAAATGATCCATGGTGGTGGCCAGTAGGGTTCCAAACAAAAAACGTGAAAAGAGTGAAATGAAAACAATTTGCCCTAATCTTTCAAAGTAAGAAAAGTGAATTCCTTTGCAAATGATGATAAGCATTTGAAGTCCAAAAAGGACAGTGATTAAATGAAATCTCATTATTCCATGTCAAGTCTACGGGCTTATCCAAGGTTTGCATGCCGACATGCATTATGGCATTTGACATTCTTAGACAATGTGTAATGTCGACTCAATAATACCATGCATTATTTCATAAATAGTGTCGAACTCATAAGACTTAAAGTTCCCAAAAAGTCAAGGCAAAGTCACATCCAATGTGACATAAATAATAATCAAACCTTTTATGATTGTAGTCGGCCTTAAGGCTTGAAGTAAATATCAACCAAATGACCCAAAACCGATACAAATAAAATATTGAATAGAATTCCTTTACCCAAGGTCTAGTGCCACCTTGATATGCACAAAGCTAAATTATGTGCCATTTCCAAATGAAGTCCAAAGATTTATAATGAATAGAGAAGATTGAATTTTCATGATGAATTCATAATGCCTTAGAAATAGAAGCTAGATATTATGCAAGATTCTAAATGCCATTCTCCCATACCAAATACCATAACTGAATTCATTAAAGCCAACTTGCCAAGAGATGAAAACTGAACATGCTCAAAATAATAACAAGATTTATCCTCAAACCAATGCCACTGACAGAAGAAAGAGAAGTATACCTTGACGAATTTCAAGATGCTTGTAACTGATCAAGCATAAGTAATCAACCTGTAAAAGAACTGATCATGCCAGTCCCTTGTAATCATAATACCCCAACAAAGATCTACACAATGAGTTAAACGATCAATACCACCATATAATAAATTCAATGAAGTAAATGTACCAATCAAAAAATGGATCAATTGAGAAGATAACCATCAAGATGCCAGATAAACACAAATTGACATCAAGGACAAAAATAGCGTAAGTGGCATTCAACATCAGGCTATGTGTTTCTTCTTTCGGGGTGGACAAATTTGATGACACCAATTCAATAGAAAGGAAGAAAAAGGGGTCTTTCTTCAATTGGTTTTATTTCTCAATCAATGTTTGTGCACTTATTTTAAGCAACATTCTTGTGTGGGTCAAAGACATTGGTAGGTGAGGATGGGGAATTGGGATTTCTACAACATTTATGTTATTATCCATAAGGTGTTTCTTTTTAGGGACAACACTATATAGATTCCAAAAAACTAGAGGTATTCCATTGATGTGGATATGCCAAGTTGTGGTTGCACCATTGTGCAAGTTGCAAAACAAAGTTCCTCAAGAAAGTTCACTCTATATGAGATAAAAGACAAGCATTTTGCAATTCTTGATGAAGTTGAAATTTGGAACATAGTAATGAATTCCAATATGTCTCTTGTCCATATTACCATAGTTTTTGTGTGCCATTTCCCTTTGTATTTAAAAAATATATATTATTATTTCTTTATCCTTTTTATTTTTCTCATTCAACACTGCATTAACATTATTTAGGCAGCAAAAAAAAAAAAATTCTTGATTTTTTGCATATGTTGTTTATTAGTGCTAACAAACTCAACTTGTCAAACTTGTCCTCTTTGTTGAAATCATATTTTAACTTATAAATAGTAAGAACTATTAGTTTCCCTAGGAACAAGCATGTTTCTCATATTAAAATTGGCTTATCTCTCTGCCACATTTCCTATCATATGTACACAACATAGTTTGCAGGAGACTTCATTAGAGGAACATGGATATGTTTCCACATACCACAATTTCTAGTGACAACATTTACATAAAATATTTGTTTTTCGAACCCTTCCATTTTACTATAATTTATGATGACTATATATAGATTCCTTCTACATTAATTCATGTACCCTAATTATTTTATAAGCTTCTCTCCATTCTTGTCCCCATAATTTGGATGTTGCCCCTTCCCATCCTATATGATATAGATAAATGATGTTATTTTCCAAATTTCTAGCATTGGCCATTCTCTTATATCTATTATTGATATTGTATCTTTGGTTATTTATACTAAGATGTCCACAATGTTTGTGGAATGGGGCATGACCATGGGCACTAGCATTGGTTTATTCAAAATTCCTCCAACATCATTGTCTACATTTGATATATTGAGTGTCATGATATGGATTCTAGTTTATGATCATCTTATTGTGCCCATTATTCGCAAGATCATTGACAATGAAAGGGGGTTTAGTTTGCTATAATGCCATCTCTTCCTAGGAGATCACATGCACCAAAGCATACATATTGGTCTCAAGAGAACATGAAACATGCTAAAACTCTAAGCTAGTATAAAAAGTAAACCATGACATAATATAAAACACACTCTAAACCAAGAAACCATATCTCCAATCACATGAATATAACCATCACTAATGATGCATCCATGCCGCTACCAACAACTCCCACTGAAATGTGATACCGAGCTACACATGGCAACATGACTACCATCTCCTCCATGAAGATCATCGAGGTGTACACACACTCAACTACAATTTCAGTAACATACAAGTGAAACCAAGATCTCCAAGACAAGAAGATATATACAACCACCATGAAAACATCACAAACCAATCCAATCCAACACCGCAAATTCATCACTATCAAAAGGTCCCACTGAAAGTGTATTAGCAACTAATGTACCAAGATAGATCATGACATTATGATCAAACCAAATGCTACAAGTCCCATCACTCGACTAATCGAGTACTCTAACCATCCATCCTCACATCCCAAATCAATATACCAATACACAAATGACCACAGACAAGGCAACCTAATGAAATATGCAACAAGAATGAATCAAACCTGGTGGATATAGACAATCCACATCTGAGTCATTCTACTACAACTGAATGGGTGATCAATCCATACAACTACATAACTTGTATATCCAACCACTGAAACATGTAAACTCAACATCACATTAGTAACTTGCAAACCAAGATATCAAAGAAGATAATCTTGTAGACATCAAGACTCAAACACCAAATCAACCACATATTTGATTTTCCAACCATGTCCAAAAATAAGTAACCATAGTCAAGGAACCAAACAAGCATCGAAAAGATAAGAACAATCTTCTAACACCAAACCATATCACCACCAAGCAACCAAATACATGATCATGTCATACCAATGCATCAAATATACCTATATATCCATGACACCATAACCACAACCACCATTACACCTACACTCAACTATCACCCATACAAGAATCCAAGTCTCCACTAATGTCAAACCATGTCCTCAAAACTTAAGACAACATGTGTACCTATCACCATCAAAGTCCAACTCTAAAAAATACCTGTAAACCTATACCAGGAAGCACCAAATTGATAATCAACTAAACCATCATAAGAATCATATACAAACATGTACTCCCTCAAGGTTTCGCCTCTTGACTCATACATATTCTCACACAATCACACCCCTAATGTCAAGCTCCTACAAGGGATCAAACAAGTACGAAAATCATCCTGCTCCACAAACTAATAAATAATCTAAACCACTATGTAGTATAGGTCAATGCAGGATAATCGGAGTCCAAACTAGGCCTCTACATGGCGATAAAAATTTAGAAAATCAGAGTTAGACAAATTGACATAAAAATTTGAATAGGTTATTAAAATAATTTAAAAAATATGTAAGAACAAAATTTGTATCAAATTGAATGTAGTTTCTAGGCTACTATTCCTTTTTTGGAAAAAAATAAATTTGTTTTGAGAAAATTTGAAATTTCAATGCAGTGGTATTAAATTTTATAAGATAAGAAGCGAGTGTATGTCTGACCACCCTAAGTACACAAAATTTTATTTTTATTTTTGAATTTTTGAATATAAGTAGAGGACACATGCCCGAATGTGCTAGATTTTCTTTTGTAATTTTTTTCCATGTAAATAATTAGTTATTAGATTTTTATTCTAGAACTTTTCAAAATTATTAAAATGGTTGTGTCTAACCACCATAACTTAGTCAATTATGAAACTCAATATGTTTATCCTATAGTATGGGAAGCATAGAATGTGGTGCATCTTGTAGATTCAAAAAATGTTAAGTAGTTTGAAAGTTATAGAATTTTTTCAAACAGCCTATGAATCAAGACTTTCGATGTAATGTACGTAGAAAATGAATAATAGTTATTTATTAAATTTAAAATAAGGAAAAATTTATATTGGTGGAAATTTGACATTTTTTCTAAAAACCCTTTTCGTTTGATGAAATTCGGGTCAAAAAAAGTTGTCAGCTACAAGGGAAAACTTCAAAAAACTAAAAAAAAATCAAAAACACTTTTTTTGGGTTGACTTTGCGGGTCAGATAATTTCAAACCAAATCCTAAGCCAATATCTGTTTTGTTTTGGTAATACCAAATCAAAACGGATATCCGTTTATAACGAATATTCATTGTGTTTTCTAAAATGGATATCTGTTATTTATATTACTTATATTATTTATAATACATAATATTAAATAACATGTATTATGTATTTATAATACATATATATAATATATAATATTATGCATTATATATAATATATATTTTTATTTTTTTTATAAGTGCGTGCTATTAGTGGGGATAGTGCCCCTTTTCATTAATTTCAAAATGGAAATATTTGCCTATACCTTACATTTCTCATTACATTTTAGATCTATGTTGTTATATAGCTATATATAACTGCCATTGATCTCCCTAGTACCATAGCATGGGTCATCCTGCATTTGTTAAACCAATCTTCATCTTGCACAAACCTTGTGAAGGCTCCCAGATCATTGTTGATGATGTCTGCCCGATAAACATCCCAAGCATTACCTAGGAAATTAATCCTTGCTTTGGTCTGGTTCCGGGAGCTGCTATTAACTTCTTCCCCATCTTCTACCTCCTCTTCTACCCCTCTTTCTTCGAACTTGTATTTCAAGGGGCTCACCAGTCCTTTCGCAGGCAGCTCTAGAATTGCATTGGCCACTGCTTGTGTGTTCAATACTGTTACGAAGCCTTCAAGATTCTCCACCATTATTTCTCTGGAACCCAAAACATCTATCAGTAGACCTAGGACAGTCTCGTAGATTACGCCATTGCACCAATGCTTTCTTTCTTGCATGATCTCTTTGATTATTTGCTCGATAGCACCAAGGAATGGCGTGGATCCCACTGAGAATAACCTTTGGGACTGAACCTGTATCGGCTCTTTGATGAAGCCACAACTTATTCCGAATAAGTGCACCATTTTCTTCCTTTATGTTTGGCACTACTGCTCATACTTAGATATTTCATTCTTTCAGCTTTCCTTTATAGGGTTTAACCACACTCCTTCGCACTAGACACAAACCCTAATCTCCTTAAAAAATATTTGTTCGGATTTATTAACTCCTTTATCCTATCCATCTATCCTTGTTCCATATTTTCTAAAGATTCAGAAATATTTCTTTAACCCGGTCTGTTAGTGTCCAACACCTCTGGTAGTCCCCGCCACTGATCCATATAGTTGTCTACTTTAACTGGAACTCCTTGATAAACTCCACAAATTTACAATAAGTCCACAACCTTATTGGCTTCCCTTAATATATGTGATAGAGAATAATCGCTTAGTTTCCCAAGTAATGATTTGATCACACCAATCGAGTTATCCAGTTTCCAAATTGGTGCTTTCCCCGAGGTGATCACCTAGATGCAGATTTGGAATCTCCTTCTATTTCTACGGAGTCGATTCCTTTCTGAATACAAACTTCCAATCCTAATGTAAGCGCCTCCATCTTTGCCATGTTGTTCATGCTATTGCCTAGGTTTTTATATATGGACCACACACCTTGTCCTTCTTCATTTCTGATTATACATCCTACACTTGCCTTTCCGGGGTTTCCCTTGGCAGCCCCGTCAAAATTTAGTTTCCATTTTAAGTGCACCACTTGTTTCCACCAGACTTCCTTTTTGTTTACCTTCTTCCCTCCCGTCATCAGATTTATAGGTATCCTTAATTTCATCCAGGATTTTTTAATTTCCCCATCCCAACGTGTGAATTTTGTCTTAGATCAAATAACATTCCTACTATTCGTTGTTTCCACTATAGCGGCCTGTATTTTTGTAATTAGGCTGCTTCTTTCGAGGCATTGGTTTTTGAATATATGATTGTTCCTTTCCTTCCATACATTCCATATGACCAAGGAAGGCATCAATTTCCATAGATTTTTCCATTAACCGTTTTGGTTTAAAATCATCCAATTGTTCATGGCTTCACCAATTTTTTCCTACCTTGGTCCCTAGATCCCAAATGCCTCATACAACCAATCCCAACATGTTTCCGCCATTGGAAATGTGAGGACTAAATAGTCTATAGTTTCCTCCTCTTTTTTACATAATACACACCTAGACGGGCCCGTAATCCCTAGTCTCTTCAATCTATCTCCTGTCAAACACCGATTATGTAGTGTTACCCAAAGGAATGCCCCAGCTTTTGGTAATATTTCTCGTTTCTAGCATAATGTTGAAATCCATTGTTTATCCTTGCTCTTAAAATTTTGTATATGATACCCCATTTTATTCGTGTATTCCCTTGACATGGCTCAACACCAAAAAATTTAATCCTCTTTTTTGTTTAACTGTATCGGTCTTCTTTTTAGCTCTAGTTCCACAACCTTACGTAGGTGTTGAGGTAGAAGAGGGGCGGGTATATCCTTCCACTGGAGTTGTTCCCCAATCGCACTCATGTTATGTTGTACATAATCTTTCACTAGCTCCCTAGCTTTAGCCTGAAGCCTTTCCACATATTGTTCTAAATCAAACATTTCTGACAAGCTCTTATGCTTGTTCCATGAATCTTTCCAGAATGATGCCTTCTTTCCATTCCCAATTCTCCATAAAAAATGGTTTGTAATTAGAGGTTTGTACTTTATGATGTACTTCCATACTGCCAAGCCTCTTCTTGGATTGGCTATGGTCATGATTCTACTTGGTTCTCTGTTGTTCATATATTTACTTTGCATAATACGGCACCAAAGTTTGTCTCATTTCTTGTAAAGCTTCCATACTAGTTTGGCACCTATTGCTAAGTTCTGCAGCCTAATCTTCCTTAGTCCTACCCCACCATCCTCCTTTGGCTTACATGTCGTGTCCCATCCTATTAGTGGCATTTTTCTCTTTGTTTTGGAGCTTTCCCATATGAACTTCTTCAATACCTTTTCCATTTTAAATTCAGACTTCCTTGGCGCTTCATATGTGGACATAGTATAGATTGGGATAGCAGATAGGACTATCGTCACCATTGTGATTCACCCTGCTAATGATAACCACTTATTCTTCCAAGACATTTCCTTATTTCTACATTTGTCAGTTGTCTCCTGCCAATGTTTTCTTTTACACGATCCTTCAAAGATTTTTATTCCTAGAAATTTTGCAGCAAACTTCCCATTTGGTATCCTAATATGGAAATAATTGCTCCTCTTAATGGAAGCCTTGTGTTAAAGAAATAAAATCTTGATTTATCCTTATTCATTTTTGACTTGATTGTGCTTCATATTCATCCAAGATGCTTCTTATGTTTTTTACCTTCTTTATATGTTCTTCTCCTAGCAAGATTGTATCATCCGCAAATTCGGAGTGAGTAATTGAATCAACATTTCACACCACCTACACTCCTTTCCATTCCAATCGCTGGAAACTTTTTTTGATGGCACAACTTAAGGATTCAACCATTATCACAAAGAGAAAGGAAAAATTGGATCTCCTTGTCTAAGACTGTTGGTATCTTGGAAGAAACCTTGAAATTTGTTATTTATTGACACTAAAAATCTCACTAAAGAGATACAGTAGTTTATCAAATCACACCAATGAGAATCAAACCCTAGTTTTTCCATTACCTTCGTTAGAAATTCCCATGATACTTTATCGTATGCCTTGCATACATTTAGCTTTATAAACATCCTTGCTTCCTTGTTTATTGTGAGGGTATGTACATCCTCTAAGAGAATTATTATGTAATATGTGATTTCTCTACCTAGGATGAATCCACATTGTTCAATTTACACAACTTTTCCCACCACTAATTTCAATCTATTTGCTAATACTTTAGCTGGAATAATGAAACTCTTACCTCCTCTTTTGTTACTTCCTTACATAGAATTCTATTATCATCTTCCATTACTTTTATGTTGATTGTTTCCAGTATGCTTCCGTTGTTCGACAACAAATTTTGGTTTCTCAGGAGTTTCTCAAAGTACTCTACCGCTGTTGAGCCAACTTTTGCTAAGCCACATGCTGATTGTCCTTCTCTCAACTAAATTTCTTTAATTTTGTTAGCCACTCTTCTGGCCAATATTGATGCATGAAATTTTTTGGAGTTGGAATCTTCCTCCCGCAACCAGACTTCTCTCCACTTATCTCTCCAATAATTTTCTTCTCATTTGAGGAGTTCAACTAGTTTTCGATTCAATTCTTTTTCTTTAACAAACTCTTCATTCCTCATTCCATCCTTAATAATTTTCTCATTTAATAACTCTAATTCAATTTCCACCTTGGATTTTTTTGCAAATATATTCATAAATTTTTCTTTATTCCATGACTTTAGCCTTTGTTTTATGTGTTGGATTTTTTTGACAATTTTAAAACTCATCGAACCACCCACCCTTGTCTCTCTCCACCACTTTTCCAATAGTTCAACTAGTTCTTCATCACGCCACCACATATTCTGAAATTTAAAACATGCCCTTACTGATTCCGATCGATCAGAAATAGTTATCTCTACAGGAAAGTGATTCGAAGTTGAGTTTGGTAATATGTTTGTTTGTATTTGTAGGCCTGAATCACTCCAGCTCCTGGTGATTAGAGATCTATCTAGGAGTTTGACAATTGCCATGAAATCCTTTTGTCTATTTGTCCACGTGAAGGTTCCTTTTTCTGTCAAACAATCCACAACCCCTGCCTCAACTACAAAGTTCTTGAAGTCAATGGATGTCTGAGATATTGTTTGAATTCCACCACTTTTTTTCTTATGGATCCAAAATAGCGTTCAAATTACCGCCTATGATTAATTTTTCTTAGAGGAAGGGCTACAAGAATTCCAGAAGCTTCCTCCACACTGATGCCTTTTCCTCTGTTTTTGTTGGACCATATATATTGATGATTATAAACTGGAAATTCAGGGCCAGACTATACATTTGTTCTACCAACCAGTTAGTTTCCGAATAAAGGATTTCTGTAGAGATAGATTATTCTCTCCACATGATACCCAAACCTCCTGCATTACCTTTGGATTCCTAAAAATGACCTTTTCAATCCCGAAAAAGTTTGAGGAATTGCAACCCTTCTTCATTAGATAACTTAGTTTCTTGAAGTAAGATTATGTTATTTTGGCTTTTCTGTATTTGACACCTAGCTAGACCTCGCTTGTTAGGGGCCTTTAGGACCCTGACATTCCTATTGGAAATTTATGCCTCATCTTCCTGGCTTGGACTTCTAATTTTCCTTGGAGCCCTATTTCTGACCTTTACCGCTATATCATTGCAAGCTTTCCTTGGTGGTGTGGCGGTTGGGTGATGTTAATGCCCTACCGCGGCGGTCTTCTTCTAGATTGGCGGTGGTGCTCACCACCACATCATGGGGTGACTTTCTAAGCTTGTCAGTAGCACGAGTAAATTATGGGTGAGCTCAGGGGAGCTCACCACAATACCGTGGTCGGGTAGACTGAGCTCAGCAATAGCATGATTAGAGGCCGAGGGTTGACATGGTCTCACCACCATATCGGAGTGGGTGTTTGGACTCAGAGCGGTAGCGCGATGGAAGATAGAGGTGAGCTCGGAGCTTGGTCGACCGAGCTTGACCAGGTTTGACCAGAGGTCAAAGCAGCGAATGAATATGAAGCCGAAATGTGGCTCACCATTAGGATGTTGATTGGCTAGAAGCCAAAATAGTTTATGACAGTTATTGTATGCCAAGTTTTCAGCTGAAGACATGACCCGATTTAGGCAAGGAATTGAATGCTTGGGCAAACTGATGCAAGAAGATCTATCAGTGAATATCCTGATGACCGTTGAATACTAGGATGGGAAGAACATGTTGGCACATGGTAAGAGATTATATGTAATCTCATGTGCAGTCAGTTAGGATGATGAGCAAAGATTGAGAGGCTGAGAGTGTTAGAGCGGTTTTGCATATTGCTATAATCGTGAACAATTAGTCTCTCAGATTTGAAAAGATGTGAACTTGTGGAGGCCTAGTGGTTGGGTTGGTCGTATGGCTAGTTGAGAGAGTCGTCTCTCTTGGTGAGATGAATCTTCACTATGTGTTGTGAGGGTGCTAGAAGAGTGTGAATATTTTGATTTAGTTGTTGCATGCTTTCTCCAGATGGACAAGATGTAACCTCTTGAAGAGCATAGCTCTGTGTTTGTATTGTAGCCATTTTTGTTACTGAATAATACAAGTGAGTTGAGTGTTTTGGAGGGTAGGGTTTTTTACCTAAAAATGGAGTGGAATTTTCTTGCTTCTTTGATTCAATACGTAAGTTTGAAAGATGTTGGAGATGACTGGAGTTGATCATATTGTTGTGATATTGTTTGAGGCTCCTGGCTCACAGAAAATGTTCCTGATGCAAAGGGCGTGAGATGTGCTTGTGCTTGTGTTGCAGAAAAGCGTGGTTTCATACTAGGTGTTTATGTGAGAGGCTCCCTGGTGGTATGGAGTTGTTTGTGATGTTGTTTAGCCATGGAGTATTGTCCTTGTGTTGGGTATTCTGACTTAGCACTGAAGGCGGTTTCTTTGTTGCTTTGTTTGCATGGAGGCTATGAAGGTGATCCTGGTGGTCTACAACTTCTATATAGCCTGGCTCTCTCTTATTCTTGTGCATGACTGAGGTTTTGGAACTGGTCTAAAATGGACCTGTTGTTCCTGCTTACCTATTTCTTGCACTCGCATGGTTCAAATTCATGTCTTTGGCTCTGGAGATTTTCTATATATTTTCCTAAAAAAGTCTATGATGCATTTTCATTTTTTCTTTTCATTGTTCTAGTTAACCATGTTGGTTATGTGAAGACTCTTGGGTCGTCCAGATGAGCCGTGAATATGGAAATGCGTGGGTGTTTTATAAACATGGTGGTTTTGCAAGTTTTACATGGTCAGGAAAAACTTGTGGTGTGTGGAGCTGTTGTTCAGTTATTTTCTAGACCCTGGCTTATGTGGTGTGACTGGATGAGATAGTTGCAGCTCGACATGGTTTGAGGAGGTGTGATGTCTTCTCTGCATGAGAGTGTTGGTATGTATTTTTCATTAAACATTCTTGTGGTGTTTCTTGCTAGTTTCTTAGACTATGGTGCTTGAGTTGTGGACGTAATTGGAAAATCGGATCTATTGCTAATCTTGTATTTGAGTCAAGTTGTCTATGTGGGTTGTTCCCTTTGATTATCTCAGTTTTGTAGGATTTTCATTGAAGTGGATCTATGAGTTGTGCATTTTTGTGGGTTTGTTTACCTACATGTTTGTCTTGAGTCAACTCGAAAGTGTATTGTCATTATCCACAAGGTTTCTTATGTGGTGGTGCAGATTTATTAGCTGACCTTGTCTGTGGTCACTTGTGCATTGGCATGGATGTTTTGAGATGAGAGGATGGAAAATATTTGAGTACCTGAATAGTTAGTGATGGGGACCTAAAGCATGTGAATCATGATGTTATGGAGAGCTTGTTACACTATCTTGTAAATAAGCTTTTGACAGTGATGGTGTGGTCTGCGTGATCTGGTGATCTTGGTGTTGTTCATCGTTTTTGTCCAATGGAAATGTTGTTGTTTGTACCTGGAGGTTTTCAGATCAATAGATGGTTCGTCATGATGCTTGAAGAGCTCAGTGTCATGTTTCAGTTGGAGATTTCGTAGTGACGGTGGATTCATCACTTGGTGATAAATGATCTTCTTTGGTGTTGCAAATGCTTCTTGGGGACTCTTAGATCCTGTTGTTGTAGAAGAGTTCTATCGCATTTTTAGGGTAACTATTTGAAGATGTGCAACATCTTGGATCCATGGAGGACATTGTTTGTTTTTTGGCTGAGATGTTGGTGGTGCTTGACAGGTGATGTTGGTTTAGAGTTTGTTTTCTTTATGACATGATTTAATCTTATTTAGATTTTTGACATTTTTCTTTGCTCTTGAGACCATAGCTTGTTCACCTGAAGCATGGTATCTCCTAAGGGGGATGTGTAGATCATGGTGTCATATAAGTTCCTGTTCCTAGGTTTGGAGCTTTGACAATGATCTTGTGTTTCTCTATGTTTTGAGTACTTTGGTCATATGTTGGAGGACTTCATGTTTAGTGCAGTAATGTAGGTTGGAGTTAGCATGAGATGACAAGTTGTTGGTACTCATGGATGCATAAAGAATAAGGTGAGGCTGAAATTATTTTAAGAATGTTGTTGTTTACAGTTGAAAGTCTGAGTAGCCTACACCTTGGTTGAATGCGAGTTCAACAGAGACCAGTGAGGATAATGCTCTTGGGTAAGTCACAGTAGCTTGTATATCTTAGAGGAGCATCATTTATTTTCTTCTTGGTCTGCTCAGCAGTGAATTTTATTTGAAAGGTATTTTCCCATTATAGCTTTCAGATATGTGATATGCTTTATCTTTCATGGATATGAATCTTGAGTTTCTTTTTTAAAATTCTGGAGGATTCATAATGGAAGGTGGAAAACATAGTGCATCTCCTTGTGCTTTTGAGGATTGATAGGAGATGCCTAAATGGGTTAGTCTGATCTTATTTTGAGATGCTTACATTCATGGAATTTTTTTGATGTTGTTAAATATTTTCCCTTGGGATGTGAAGAAGATCATTCTTGACACAGTTGGCATTTAGAAATGTATGTAGGAGGATGCTACATGTTTTGATTTTTAGTTTCTCTCTAATCTGGTCTTTTCTTCCTGTATGTTCATTTTTATATGACTTTAGATGTGAGATGCCTTTGTGGAGCCAAGTTGGTCAAATTTTTTGGTCATGTGTTTTCACTTGGGTGATGACACAAAGGTTCATTTCCCTCTTTCTTCAATCAGATATGGAGGTTTTCTTGGAAGATCTTTGGAAGGCAGTTGAGAGAAATGTTTCTTGCAGCAGGTGGTTGTAGAGGGTGCATATTAGTGTGAATATTCTTCAAAACTACATGGCTCCTCATTTCTTTGTGTAGGTGATTGGTGGACCTAGTATGCCTGGATCACTTGTGATGATGCTTTGTTTGCATTCATCTGGATAGTACCCTTGTAGTGGGAGTACCTGGACATGTTTGATCTTTTGATTGGTTGAAACATGGTGCTTGTTTTTGTTGTTGATGGGTGGTTATGTGCTGGCGTGAGTTTATTGATGGTCATACCTTTGAGCTATGGGTGATTGGATGGATTAGCACGATCTATGTGTGCTATTTTTTAGTTGTGTGGGTTTGATCAATTGGATGGGGGCAGTCAATTGTCTGGTTGCATTTCTAGCTGATGGTTTTATCTTGTTCTAGAGAATGGCTTCTCGTTTTGTCTTCACGTTGTGCTTCGTTGTTTCTATTGTGGTGCCTTTGCCACCTGCAGGATTTGATGCTTGTGTTCTGGAGACTGGTGCATATACGCCTTGGCTTGTTCCTTTTTCCCATGTTGGATGTTTGGAACTATAGTCTGAGATGGTGGAAAATATTTGAATGTTGTTGTAAGTGTCTCGGTTGGAGCATGAAAGCATGGTGGTGGTCCTTGTTTGCATTTTTTGGAGGAAGCCAGTAAGACTTTGTCAAGTGGGAGATTGTTGGAAATTTATACCTCATCTTCCTAGCTTGGACTTCTATTTTTCCTTGGAGACCTATTTATTGCCTTTATCGCCATACTGCTGCAAACTTTCCTTGGTGGTGTGGTTGTGTGGTTTATCGCTTTACTGTGGGCCACCTTGCTTGGTCTGGCAGTTGGGGGGTGTTACCGCCCTACTGTGACGGTCTTCTTTTGGATTGGTGATGGCACAATGAGCAATGACAGTTGGCGTGGTGGTTACCGCCATACCATAGGGTTCCCTTGGAGGTGGCGAGGTAGCACAGTTGGTGGTGTGTTGGCAGAGAAAGGTCTTACTACCTTACCTTGGTGGTTGCTCGTTGGTGACGCGATGGCGCGGTTGAAGGGCACCGATCTGGTGATGGTTATCACCTTACTGTGGACGATGCTTGGGGAAGCCATGATGGCTGTGATGGCTGGTTGGCGATTAGCATTAATGGTTACCACCTTATCGTGGGTGGTGAGAAGCCTCACCATGGTGGCCACAGTAAGATCATTAGCGATCTGCCTAGCGACCCCCGCGGTAGCACGGTTGACCCTTAGCGGTCTAGGCTAGCGGTCACCACCTTGTCATGGTTGTCTAGTGGTCAGGGCCCGCTAGTGTGGGGTGAACAATGAATGACCTCGGGTGAGTTCACCGCAACACCGCAGGGTGACTTTGTGATCTTGGCGGTAGCGCAGGTAAAGTCTGGGTGAGCTCGGGTGAGATAACCGCAATACCGCAACCAGGTAGATTGAGCTTGGTAGTAGCATGGTTGGAGGCTGAGGGTTGACGTGGTCTCACCACCATACCATGGTGGGTGTTTGGACTCAGAGTGGTAGCACAATGGAAGACAGAGGTGAGCTCGGAGCTTGGCTGATTGAGCTTGACCAGGTTTGACCAGAGGTCAAAGAAGTGAATGAATATGAAGCCAACACATGGCTAAGTGTCAGGATGTTGATTGTCTAGAAGCCAAAATATTTTATGATAGTTATTGCAGAATGAGTTTTTAGCTAAAGATAGGACCCGATTTAGGCAAGTAATTGAATTCCTGGGTGATCTGATGCAAGAAGATCTGTCTATAAATATCCTGATGACCGTTGAATGTTGGGATGGTCAGAACAGGTTGGCACATGGTAAGAGACTATATGTAATCTCATGTGCAGTCAGTTAGGATGATGAGTGAATATTGAGAGGCTGAGAGTGTTCGAGCGGTTTTGCATATTGTCGTAACCGTGAACACTTAGTCTCTCAGATTTGAAAAGATGTGAACCTGTGTAGGCCTAGTGGTTGGGTTGGCCATATGGCTAGCTGAGAGAGTCGACTGTCTTGGTGAGATGAATCTCCACTGTGTGTTGTGAGGGTGTTGGAATAGTGTGAAGATTCTGATTTAGTTGTTGCCTTCTTTCTCCAGATGGACAAGATGTAATCTCCTGAAGAGCATAGCTCTGTATTTGTATTGTAGCTGGTTTTTTTACTAAATAATACAAGTGAGCTGAGTGTTTTGGAGGGTGGGGTTTTTAACCTAAAATTTTTTTACCCACATAAGTTTGTGTGTCCATATGTTTTTCTTTCATGGTTATCTGATTTTGTATTCTAAATTTGTGCTTGTTTTGAATCTTCTCTTATGTTAAGCATTTACTTTTCTTAGAGGATAAATTTGGGATTTACTATGCCTATTTCCACTTTATGGCATAGTTGTTTGTGTCTTTGAAGTGATAGAAATGAAAATCACTAAGGTGCTTCTGTCTTAGACATTCGTTCTATGATGACAGACCCATCTCATATCCCCAACAATTCCATGTTGTGATTTTCATTGCTTCCCAAGGGAGGGCCTACCTCTCTTGGTACTTAGAAATTTAGCAATACTGGGCAATTTTTTTTGGATTGCCTCTTCTTGCCTTAGTTTTTTATAGGATTTCCTTCCCCATTGTTTCCTTGTTGTGCCGATTTTTCCCCTGCCCAAATGATTTTTCGTCGATTGAGAGATACGCCTGTCTTCTATGATATACAATTCATCTTCTAATTTCTTACTTGAATCTAGATCATTTCTTATTAGAGAGTCAATCTCATATCTTTCATCTTCCTCCTAATCAGTGATGTTTCTTGTGCCATGAATTTTAGTTTGGTGTTGTTCTTTGAAACCTTCAACATTTGCATCCTCTAAAGGCACCTCCCTTACTTCAATATGCTGCTTGATATTCGTGATGGCCAGTATTGGAGCTATTTCATTATCTGAAATTTTTTTCTTCTTGTGAATTGTATTCCCCTGTGGGCTTTCACTTTTAATATTTTCCTTATTGATAGTGCAATTTACTTCATGATGGTTCCTAGTCCCGTAGTTGAGACAGAACCATTTTATCTCCTCTACTTCTATTTCCTGAATCCATTGAGACCCATTTACTATCAGGCGAATCTTATTTGGAATGGGATCTATTCCCGCAATTTCCAGTCTGGCGTATTTGTAAAGATCCCCATCCATGATATTTTTGTCAATTTCCATTAGGGACCCTAATGATCTTCCAGTATTTTCCAGGCATTCCCCTGCCCAATATTCCATCGAGAGATTGTATATTCTAATCCACTTGGGTTGATCATATGGCCACATCTTTACTGGATCAAAATTCGGGCTCCAGGGTTGCATATAGAGGGGCATATCATTCATTACCCACATATCACTTTCTGTTATTCTTTTTTTTGCCTTCTCACTTGCAAATACTACCACAAATAAGCCCTTTGGTAAGAACCTTAGTAATACTTTTGTTTGCCATTTTTCTCTTATCCAATCATTGATCAATTTTCTGCTTGGAGTTTTCCCAATGAATCGACATATAAATGCATCTTCCTTAAGGATGTCTACATCTGCTTTGATTACTTCTTTAACATTGATTTCTGCTATATTTGGATTTAGGTTAGGGTTTTGTTTTTCTTGCTATGTCTGACATCCCTTCGGTGTGTTTGTTTTCCAATTTTTCCTTCCCTTAGGGTTTTTGCCATCCGGTTTTCATTGTTTCCAATTATTCCATTCTTGATTTTTATACCCTTGCCAATACTGATTTCGAACCCATTTAGGATCAGGTATCCTTGATGATTCAGATCTATAATTTGTTGTTTTTATTTCCTTCTTTTCGTATTGGGTCTATCTTTCTAGAGTATCGGGTCTTTTTTTTATTGGTTTTCCTTGTCGTTTGTTCTGCATCTCTCTTTTGATGCATCAGATGACATTTATCCACGCAACGCCCTTTGGTAAAAACCCATTGTGGCCTATGTTCTTTCTGAGCATTCGTAACCTCTTCCTCTACCACCAATTATTCCCATTGTTTCTTGTTTCCCTATCCTAATTCACTCCCTAATAATACCTCAGGTCTCCCTTCTCTACTTGGTGCCTTTGAAGTTTTTCGTATCTACTTTACTTCACACCCCTTCTTTTCTTTGCACCCCTTCCTTTCTTTTCCCGTCTTCTCCATTTCATTGCATTATATGATATATATTATATGTAATATATTGTATATTATATATTACTATATTATATATTATATTGTATACTATATAATACATATATTTTGTATAGTATATTATATATTATATATAGTATAGATATTAATTATAATATATTATATAATATATTTAATACATAGTATATATTATATATTTATTGATGTGTGGTCAATTCACAAGAGAGAGAGAGAGGGAGTGGGAGGGAATTGAGAGAGAGGGAGAGAGAAAGATCTAAGAGGAAGTGAGAGAGCTGAGAGGGATGGGGAGAGAGAGCTAAGAGGGATAGAGAGAGAGATAGTTGAGAGGGAGAGGGAGGGATAGAGGGAATGAGAGAGATATAGTTGAGAAGGAGGGAGGGAGAGAGAGAGAGACTTGAGAGGGAGAGAGGGAGAGAGAGGAGAGAATTCTAAGAGAGAGATACTTGAGAGAGAAAGGGGTCCTGAGAGTGAGAGGGAGAGAGAGAGAGTTGAGAGGGAGATGGAGAGGTAAAGAGGGAGAGAGAGAATTGAGAGGGAGAAAGAAAGAGAGATATAGACTTGAGAGGGAGGGGGGGAGGGAGAGAGACAGAGGGAGGAAGAGAGAGAGTTTTGAGAGAGAGAGACCTGAGAGGGAGGGAGAGAGAGAGAGGGGGGAGGAGAGAGTGAGAGGGAGAGATAGACAAAGGGAGGGAGAGATAGACAAACAGAGGGAGAGAGAGATAAAGAGAGGGAGAGACATAGAGAGGGAGAGATAGACAAACAGAGGGAGGGAGAGATAGAGAGAGGGAGAGACATAGAGAGGTTGAGGGAGAGAGGGAGGGAGAGAGGTACCTGAGAGAGGGAGAGAGAGAGAGAGAGAGCAAGTTGAGAGGAAGAGTGTTTTCCCGTGTTGGGACCATCTAGAATAAGAAGTGATACAACCATCAAATAAAACCATTATAACTGAATTCAAGATTCGTGCCATTAAAAACTTCAAGTTTAATAGTATGTCATTAGATAATTCATGTAAAAGGTATAAAATGATCATGAATAAGAATCACTATCTTCATAATCAAGATACATTAAAAAGAATATTATTTACACCAAAGGGGTTTGATGCAACTTTAAAAAAAAATCATTAGAAGACATCAAGATACATGTTAATTAGACTGTTCATGTTAAATTTATATAATAATTATAATCGTAAAATAAGACATCAGTCAACCATGATGCATGAATAAACACTATATATGCACAGTATATGTGAACAAACATTAAATCAATAGATTATTTAATATCTTTACTAAATTTTTGTCTTATCATTATACTATTATATTCATAAATTCAACACTAAAAATATTCATCCAACCCAATTCTTTATAAAATATCCATCCAACCCAATTCTTTATAAAATATCCATCCAACAATTTATTTTATAAAATATTCATCCAAGATCAATTTCTTTTACAAAAAATAAGATCATTGTCTTAAGAAAGTTTTGTGACTCTTAGTTGCATCTCTTCATTTCTTTATGTTTTCCTCTTTAGAGTGGGACTGTCTCCTTTCATCTATCCATCATTGATGCTTATCTAAGTCCATTTCCATGGACCTAATTACATCAACAAAAGTTTGTATTTTTGATGCAAAACGCCTCAATACTAGGTGAACACATTCTTCATTTTGAATAGTGTTAACTTGATCTTGAATGGTTCTAACATTCACATTGGCTTGTTCTCGAAAGTGAGCACCATCGGATGTAGGTGGTGGTGGGGGGTTACAAGGCGGAGTGGGTGGAGCTGGAGGGTGTCTATCCATGATTTAGATATAAGTGAACCTGCATTAAATATGTAATTTGAAAATGTAAGATACATGTTTAAATATCCCATTAAACCATTCAATATAAATGACTTAATTGAATACAAATGAAAAAATGTGTAAATCTCATTTATGTCTAAGGAATGTAAATGGAAAACAAATAATTGTTAAAGTGATGTGAAATCTCATTTAAAAATACATTAAATTTTTACCTCATTGCAATGTGGTAGTGTTAAGCTCCAAATTTCTAGTACTTTGTGAGACTGTATACATAGTTAGTAATGGTTAAACAAAACTTGTCCTTGCAGCCATGGGGGAATGGGAAAAGTTAATGGGCAATAATCGATGGGTTGCACAGGAGGCTATTATTTGTATATGATACAATATGATAGCCTCATACATAGCCCATTGATTATTGCCCATTCACTTCACACATTTCCCTATGGCTACAAGGAAAGGTTTTATCTAGTTAGTACTAATAATGGATCCAGACTCACAAAGTATTAGAAACTTAGAGTACTTCCAATAAGGATCCTTTTTATTTTGAGATCTGAGGAGAGTCAAAAAAATTTAAATTTTTTTTTAAAAATGCTTAGAAAATAAATATTAACTTAAGAATAAGAAACAAAGAATTTTTTAAGAAAAAACATGAGAATAATTGATAAAGATGAAGTAAAAATAGACAAGAATGTAAAATAGTTTTAAAAAATGCAAAAAAGGGGGTAATGAAGGTTATATTTTATGTTTGTTTAGTGTGTTAGATTAAATTTGTTCTTTTTTTCTAGTAATGAATGTTCAATTCTTTTGTTTGATGTTTTTCATTTGTTTTCCACTAAGTAGTGTTTAAAATTTATTTATAAGTGTAGATAGAAATGAAAAAAATCAATAAAACTACAAAGAATGCAAAAAATCTTAAATTAATCACTAATTAAAAAAAAAAAAAAGGAAAAATGCAAAAATCATATACTTGGAGGTCACTAGAGGTCAGAGGTCGCGAAAATCAGGCAGGGTTTGTGAAAATGGGGAAAATTTTGCGTTATAAAGTGCTCAGAGAAACAAATATTTGTTTATTATAGATAAATTTAGTGTAATATACAATAGTATATTTCACATATATATATTATATTATATAATATATATGAAATATATTATATATTATATAATATATATGAAATATTATATAATATATTATATATATAATAGATATAATATATAATATATTTCATATATATTGTATATTAAATATAGTATATAATATATTTAATATGTAGTCTCCTTTGAAAACGAGGGTTTCTCCTCAACAAAAAAAATATTCATTATAAATGGATATCCGTTTGTAACAATATTTTGATTTTTCATGGGTCTTCAAATCAAATGCTATTAATAATAGTTCAACCACCAAAAATATATACTAACAAGGGAAAGAGGATTCCCCAAATAGGCTTCTAGGGTTTTTCACCCTAGAAGCACTTAGTGTAGGAATGACACTCTTTCCTCTAGATTGATATGTTAAAACCCTAGAAGCACTTAGTGTAGGAATGACACTCTTTCCTCTAGATTGATATGTTCTTGGGTGAGGTTCATTCAAAGGGAGGAATGGGGGTTTGAGTACGGTTGTGAATGTGTGTATTGTGTGGTTGAAACTAAAATAAAATGATACTAAACTAATCTATGAAATGTAAATGAAAGCAATATGTAACTAAATGTAAACTATCTAAATGACCTAAATGTGTATTTTCTGGAAAACAACAGAGGGAGGAAGGTGTGTACCTAGAAAAGTGATGTTGTGGACGAATTCTCTTGGAATCTCCTAGAAAATGCCTGAAATATGCAAAGGGACATTCCCGCCAAGCTGGGCAACCTAGTCCTCTTCTCAGGAAAAGCTGTCAGAACAGGTTTTCTGTGAAATGGGTGTCCATAAATATGAAAATCCCCTAAAAAAAAGCTCAGAGGGACTAGGTTGTGATTATGGGCAACCTAGTCATCTTCTGGGTTTTTTGCGAACTTGAAAGAGGAGATTGGAGCTCTCGATCTGCACTCTGGTTCCCAACAGGTGTCTGGTTCAAACTCTATTGAAAATTGATAGTGAGAGGTCTCCAAGCTAGAAAAAGGGCTTTGTTGACTTGGATTCCTTAGATGAGTTGAGAGCACCTTCCAAGCACCTAAAACCTATATAGAAAGACTTACAAACACATGCAAAGACCAAGATATTTGTGGGGTTAGGAAATAGGGGTTTTTCTTAGTCAAAGACCTTTGTAGGTGATTAAACCCCAAATGAAATGAAATCAAAGGAAAGCAAGATGGAATGATGAACTTGAGAGAACACTTACTAATACTTTGTTGATCTTGGTCTGCAACATGAAAGAGTAGCTCCAATGGAGATAGCCTGAAAAACCCTAATGCTTTTTTCCTTGCTTTCAAACACTTGGAATGCAAGAGTGCTTTTCAAGAGGAGTGAAGGTGAAAAATGAGCTTGTTAGGGAAAAAATGAGAGCTAGGAGAGCAAAAATGAGGATGAAAACCCTTATTTGTACATGCTCAACCCTAATTTTCCTGAAAATGACTTATGATAGGCTGACCTTAGGGTTTTGGGGGCAATTTCTTGCAAGTTTCATGTTTAAATTTTGAATTTTATGCCTAAAAGGACTAGGTCTGTTAAAGTGGCGACCTAGTCTGCTTGGGAAAATCCAACTGGTGGTTGGGAATTTAATGATGATTAACACTATTTATTAGCTTTTCCTCTCAAAACACACTTTAATCGGGCCTAAAAGTACATTAATGGGATAAAATTAGCATTGAAAAGGGTTAATTTAGGGGTGATAAGCCTAGATAAGTGTGAAAATGCATCACAACACTTTACAACACTATATCATAAGGCTTAGGAAGATGTAAGAAGCTGTTGTTTATTTGGATGAGTTGAAGGGGTCTTAGAAAAGTGAGGAAATGTGTTACAACACTTCACAACACCTTAGTAAAATGTCATTAGATTATTGTTGAATTTTAAGGTTGCAAGACTGAATCAAGGTAAAACAAGGCAAAATCCAATGGAAAAGGCCAAAATGAGCATGAAAAAGTGCCAAGGTATACAGTTTTTGGCAACACAACGGTTATCTGTCATAAATGGATATCCATTTTTTCTATTATAAATTTATTATATATAAATATACTATAATATATTTCATATCTACTATATAATGTAATATATATTAAATATATTATATATAATATATACTATAATATATCTAATATATAATATATAATATATATATTATAGTATATATTATATATATATATATATAATATAGTATATACTATAATATATATTATTTATATTCTACATATAGTGTATATATATAATATTTAATACATAGTTTTCCTTTGAAGTCTCCATCTCCCTCTTAGATCCTTAATATATATTTAATCATTATACAATAAAGAGAGCCCGAGTGAGAGAAAGACTTGAAAGGAAGAGAGGGAGAGGGAGAGAGAGAGAGAGAGAGAGAGAGAGAGAGAGAGAGGGAGAGAGCCGGGAGGAGAGAGAGAGAGTGGGAGGAGAGGAGGGAGAGGGAGAGGGAGGAGGAGTGATGGAGAGAGAGAAGAGAGAGGGAGAGGGATAGAGGAGAGGGAGAGTGGGAGGGAGAGAGAGGAGAGAAAGGAGAAAGAGGGGAGGGGGGAGGGAGAGAGGAAGGAGTGGGAGAGGAGAGGTGAGGGATAGGAGAGAGAGACAAAGCAGAGATAGAGAGATAGTGAGAGATAGAGAGAGAGACAGAGAGAGATAGGAGAGAGAGATACATGGATGGTTTGAGAGAGAGAGAAAAGAGGGAGGGAGAGATAGTTTGAGGGAGAGAAGGAGAGAGGAAGGAGAGGGAGAGAGGGAGAGAGGGATGGAGGGAGAAAGGAAGAAGAGAAGAGAGGAGAGTGGGAGAGTGGGAGGGAGAGACAAATGGAGAGAGGGATGGAGAGGGAGAGAGGGGGAGAGAGATAGGGAGAGAGTTTAGGTTTTAGGGAGAGAGGAGATTGAGAGAGAGTGATGGATGGAGAGATGGAGAGATGAAGAGAGGAGGGAGAGAGAGGGAGAGAGGAGAGTGAGAGAGAGAGAGGGAGGGTTTAGGATTTAGGAGAGAGGAAGAGTGAGGGAAAGGGAGAGAGACTGGGAGAGGAAGAGAGGGAGAGAGACTATAAACAATATATTATATTTTTATTATATTATATATTAATATAATCTATAATATATATTAATATATATATTTTTTATTTTTTTTTATATGTAAAACACAGACAAGCTCCATATATTTAAAGTAGACAAAAAAATACATCATTCATTTCCTCAAGGTTTTGGGCTAAACCAGCCTTTCCATTTCATACATTTGCACAACAAAATTTAATTAAACCTAACTACCATTGTGCCTGACCATCCTTCATCCACAAAAAGGCCAAATGCAGCCATCTACTTGTGTTTTCAATATATTTCATCATAGAATCATGTGGTCTCCACCGAGTTAGTAAACTCTCGACACCATTGAATTCCAGCAACCACATCCAAACCTAGCCTCTTGCATAGATAATTGAATCCAATTGTAGCCCAATGTCTATGATTTTCCAACTTCTCCCCAACTATGTCCATGATGAACGAGTGTAAGACCACCTCTGCACCTTGCTAGAACATCCTCACCATGTCATCTAGAAGCAAGACTCCTACTCCAAGCATCGCCACAACCACGACATCTAAATCATCTGCCAAGATTGTTGCCTTGAAGACCATCTGTAGGAGCAACATGCATCTCACTTTCAGTATGTTCAGGTCAAGAAATGATGTGAGAAACCATGAGGAGATGTTCGAGTTCACTCTTGTTCTGCTTCTTGATAAGTAGAATCTCCTACCAAGCACCATTCTCATCGCCTCAAGACACAATATGTCTTTGTTAAGGAATATGTTATTTATCCGTTGATTCAAAATGTATCCTATGAACGTTGCTTCCTTCTTCACACATTTGATCTTGATTGGGATCTCCATGATGGTTCCGATTTGTTTGAACACTCGACTTAAAATAGAGGTGAGTGAGAATGCCATCTTCGATGCACCAGCTTGCCTCTCTAATGCACCTTGTACCAACTACCCATCTCGGCTCCTTCATCACCAATTCCTATCCTCTATGATCTAGGTGTTTTCCTTCTCAAGATATCATTTGTATCTTGTTAGACGAGTATTCCCTCACACATCTAAATGACACACTCCAAGGCTTCATTTTCCTTTAGATGAGATCTTCGCTGGTGCCAATTGAAGTCCCCTTAATGTATGTATTAAATTTGGTTGATATGCCTCATGCGGGTGGAACTTTTATATCACTTGGTGCCCAAACCAACGATACCTATCATTTTTCCCATTGTGCAATGATGGCTCTTGAACCAATTGGGTAAGGTGATAGCCATTTGAGTACATGGACCATGTCACTGATGGGTGCTGCCACAATAATGGGTTACACTTTTTGGGACATCCTGATTTTTGCTGAAATCACATATTTTTAGAAAATATAATGATTTAAGCCTTAAAAAGGTTCCATTTTTAGGGTTTTAATTGAAGAGGGTTTGATCAAACCCACTTATATCAAACCCCCTTGGATAGAAAGCCACTAGTTTTAAACCATACCTATAATGGAGTCTCCTCTACAGCTATCAAAATGCTGATAAAAAACCACTTTTGATTTACCTTTTAGGGGATCAAATTAATTTATTTAAAATTATTTTTTTGTAAACATGTAGTCCTTATTATAAGCTTCCCAAAAATTATAATTTTAAATATATTTAATTCTATTATTATATTTATTTTGTATTTCTTGTGAATGTAGGTTTTTCAATGAACATCGAGGTCTTTATTTCACACATATGGAAAAATAGGAAAAGAGAGAAAAAAAAATTCTTAAAACTCCCTGTACACTAGCTATTGATGTACTTATTCCAACAAAAAAATAATAAGTTAATTTAAATGAATACAAAAAAAGTTATGCAGGTGAAAGTATAATATATCCAAATTATAATTACTCTGAATTAGAAAATTAATTAAAATATATATATGCAACAAAAAATTATGAAAAAATATCCATCCCCTAGATAATCGTTTGAAAACACAATATTTAAAAAATTAGAATTTTATGCTTTCTATAAAAAAAGTTATGCAGTCGAAAGTAAGCATTAGTTTTTGAAAATGATGTTTAGTAAAAAAAATAAGTTAATAAAAACTACATAAAATAATTCACAATTTATTTTTTAATATTTTTAAAAAATATAATTAGATTCTCAACACAAAATATCACAAATCACTAGTTTGCTTTATCTTCAAATTCTTAATGGTTTAGCTTCTATAGGTGTATGAAAGCGAAGATCTGGTGAAAAATGTTGATTTCAATGTCAAGTTTGGCCAAAAAGTGTAACCCATTATTGTGGGATTACCCTGATGATTTTTCCCATATGTTGAACTAGCCATCTTGGAATAGATTTTCCCCACCTTTGACACATGGAAAATTGCCTTATTCGCATGTTACACCTTGATTAGCTAAGGAATCTACCTCCTTGTTGCCTTCCCTATAGATGTGGTTTTACGATGACTCTTTCGAAGGTTTGTAGAATTTCCATTGCTCTTTCTAGGAGGGATCAAAGCTTCCAATTGGGGGTTGCACCTTTCCCGAGGGAATTAATGACTAGAGTTGAGTCCCCTTCTATTGCTATCTTAGTCAACCCTTGGTTTTTGCATAATTTCATTCCATGTATGACTGCCATAAATTCTGCTTTGTTTTTCGTTCCTTCTGGCAGTTTTTTTCTTGAGGTGAGAATTGTCTTTCCTTGCCAGTTCTTGACTATGCACCCTTCTCCAGAGGGGCCTAGGTTCCCTTTGGAGGCCCTGTCCAAGTTCAGTTTGAACCAGCCCACTAGTGGGGGGGACCAGACTGTTGAGGCATGTTCTTGAGTTGTCTCAAGTTTCCACCATTCCTTGCCTATGATGAGATCTAGAGAGAAGGCCACGCTCTTCGCAGTCTTGCATCCCACTCTGAGAAATATTTAAACTTAACTACTTTTTGGTCCAATTTAGCATTCAATGTCTCTATCACCACTGTCTCAATCTTGTTAAGGAGATATTTTGGGCACATTTTCTTATTCTAGAATAAATGTCTTTTCCTCTCCTTCCACCATTCCCATATAATTATTGATGGGTTGGAGATCCACACATCCCCAAACATTGAATTTTTGTTCAGGGTTACCCATGCCCTGAACCAGTTGAGTAAATCCTTGGGTAATGCACATGCCCATCTAAGCCCTGCACATAAACATCACCAACATTCTTGTGCATATTCACAGGTCAGGAAAAGATGGTTGACTGATTCTTCTTCTTGTTCGCACATTACACATTGGGAGGGACCTTGGAAGCCTAGTTTTTGAAACTTATATGTTGTTAAAAAAAAATTCTATAGTGCATCCCATGTGAAAGTTCTTGCTTTGGGAAGGCTGAAATTACTCCAACATAACTGTAGAGGAAGACTATCTATTGTCCTAGTTTTCTCACTATATAGCTTTTGGTAGCCATCTTTGGCATTGTAATTGCTCATTTTGGACCCGACCCATATCACCTTGTCACAACCATTTCGAAGAGATACCGTTCTCTTCCCTAAGACTTCAACTAATGCTTGAACTTCTCTAGGAGGATGGTTGAGACCTGATAAGTCTCTCTATTTCCATTTATAGATTGTGTTACTATTGTCTAGACTTAGATAATCCTTAACCTTCATACCCCAGAGGAACTTAAGAGCTATTTTTATTTCTCCTACATCGATTAGGTTGTCCAAGCTAGGTTACCCCACCAATGAATCTTCCTAGAAGAGGGATTTACTTCCATCTTTGATATCCCAAGATATATAGTCATCTATGACCAGTTTTTATTTTCGTATGAAGTTCCATAATCTAGATCCTGATGGGGGATTAGATATTGCAAGAATTTTACTCCCAACTTCATTCTTGAGATACTTGTGGTGTAGAATTTTTTCCAATTTATTCTCTGGTTCATTCTGCATTCTCCAAACTATTTTTTCTCCAAGGGCTTTGTTCTGTAAGTCCAAATTATTGAAACCAACCCCTTTGTCCTCGTTTGACTTGCACACCTTCTTCCATGTTATCAAGGCTATCTTCATCTTCTCATCATTCCCTTGCCAAAAGAATTGTCTATACAACCTAGATAGTTTGGAGACACTAGCGTTGGGAATGCACAAGATGAACATTAGGTATATTTGAAGTACTGAGAGGATTGATTTGATCAGATTTATTCTGCCTCCCCAGGTTAGCCACTTGGCCTTCCAAGAGTTTACTTTTGTTCTTGTCTTGATGTTAAGCATGTCCCAAAGGCCAGTCAACCTCAACCCTTTTTCTAGGGAAATACCTAAATAAGTGCATGGGAGCTCTCCTTTTTAGAATCCCAAGACCTCCAATATCTCTTTCTCTTTTTGAGTAGGGGTGTTAAAGAAGAAAACTTCAGATTTCCTTATGTTGACAACTTTTCCTAATGCCTTGGCATATTTTTTTAGGACTGTTTTTATATATACTGGATCTTTCCTCTTTGCTTCCCCTAGTAGATTTGTCTCATCAAAAAAAAATTGGTGGGATACCGCCTGTAATTCAATTATCACTTTTACTCCTTCAATTTGTGATGAGCTAATGCCAAGGGAAATTTTCCTACCTAGAGATTTTTCCAGTAGTATATATAGGAAGGGGGAAATTGGATCCCCTTGCTGCATTCCTCTTGTGATTTCAAAGAAGCCTTTCAGGGAGCCATTTACTAGGACTGAGAATCTTTGTGTGGATATGCAATTGAAAACCCAATTCAACCATATTTTATTGAAGCCAAATGCCTCAAGAACTTTGAGCAAGAAACTCCAGTCCACCATCTCATAGGCCTTTTTGATGTCCAATTTTATTATCATGTTAGCCTACTTGTTATGTTGTATCAAGTTCATTCCTTCTTGCATTATGATGACCCCATCTAAAATCGATCACCCTAGGACGAAACCTGTTTTCTCTTCAAAGATCACATGGGGGAGGATGAGTTTCAACCTGTTTTGCATTAATTCTGTTAAAAATTTATATATTGTGTTGCATAAGGATATCGACCTATACTAATCTAGTGAATTTGTAGCCTCCTTCTTTGGAACTAGGTCTATGAATGTGTTGTTGACTTCCTTGAGTAGACTACCAGAGTTCGATGATGCTTCAATTGCCTCAAAAAAATCATCTTTGATTAGTGTCCAAAATTTCTGAAAAAACCCCGCAAGTAGACCATCAGGACCTAGTGCTTTGTCTGGGTGGAGCTGGAATAAAGCAGCCTTAATTTTTTATTTAGTACATTTCTCATTTATCATTTTGTTTTGAGCCTCTGTTATTAGTTTGGGGATACTTTTTAAATAATCTTTTTGATTGGACAAATTTGATCATTTTGTGTAATTTAAAAGGTCTTTGAAATAGCATACCACTTCTTTAGCTATCTCATAAGGATCCTCGGTGAGGGTATCATCTCTTTTCTTGAGGCTTGTGATTCTATTCACACTTTTCCGTTGTCTTGTGCTATTGTGGAAAAAAATTATATTCTTATCCCCTTCCTTAAGATAAACCTTCCAAGATTTCTACCTCCAAAAGATCTCTTCTTTGCCAAGAATGTCCTCATATTTTTCGAGAAAATATTTTTCTTTGTTGTAACTCTGCATATCCATTCCATTCTTCATTATATCCTCTTCTACACCTTGGAGCTCCTCTTTGATGCTCTCCTTTGTTTCAAAGATATTTTTGAAGGTTCTGAATGTTCCATTGTTTGATTTTATGTTTTAAACCTTTTAGTTTTGTTATGAGCAAAACATCTTTGACCCATTGGATTTAAGTTCTTTCCACCATTCTTCTACCAGTCCCAGAAAGATTGGATCTTTGAACCACATATTTTTGAAATTGAAAGGAGAGCAAGAAGGGCTTTGATCTACTTGTATTTATAGCTTGATTGGGAAACAATCTGACCCTACACTTGGTGTTATTGCTACATCATAAGTGTATTGAAAGTTGTCTAGACCACCCCAAAAAAGAAACCTATCAAGCTTCACAACAATCATCCACGAGCCTAATCTTTTATTCATCCATGTATAGGTTCCATTTTTGAAATCAATGTTCAAGAGATGATTTTGAATAACCCAATCTTTAAAAAATTTCTAAGATTGGTTTTCTCTCTAAACTCCTCTTGGCTTGTCCCTATTTTCCAATAAATTGCATTGAAATAACCTGCTAGTATGATGGTTTCCTACTGCTTTGACTTAAGGAACTCTTCAATCTCCTGCCATAAGCTATGTGCTTCCTAATGCATGAATTTGGTCCATAAAAATTAATGAGTCCAAATTTTAAGCTAGAATGAGGACATTGAACCACACAACACTGCCAACATGGTTTTTTTTATATCATTTCTACTCGCACCATACCAGGTTTCTAGAGGATAGCTATCCCTCTTGAAGCTTCACTTTCTTGGACACCTTCCACATTCCAACCCATGATCTTTCTTTTTAACATTTCTAGCTCCTCCTTGTTGAGTTTTGTTTCTTGTATCAATATTACATCTGCCTTGGTTAGAAGGGTTCTTCTCCTGACCAAGCACTACTTGTTAGGGGCATTTAGGCCCCTAACATTCCATGATAGGATTTTCATGGCTCCTTGAGAAGTGGGATTCCCTTCCCTAATTTCAGCAATGAGGTAATATTTTATTGGCCTTTTGCATCCCTGTCCATTAATCTGAGCTGTTGTAATGATTTCCTCCATCTAGTCTTGATTTTCCCACAATCTCGTTTGGATCTAGAGGAGGATTGCTTAAGTAATCCCAGTTTTTTTAAGGGTGAGATTTCCTCCAAATCATCCTTCGAGGCCTCTGTAGCCTCCAACATCAATCGCTACTCCATTGGAAGTAGAGGCTCATATATCATGTCTACTATTTCCATATCCATATTTTTATATCCCACGTTGATCCCCATAGTTAGCTTCATGAAGCTTTTGTTTATGTCCTCCTTTTCCTCTGTTGTCATTTCTTATTGATCTCTTATCTCTTTGGCCAAGGTCTCCAAATCATTTCCTTGAGTTTTTATATTTGTTCCCTCATATTTACCTTTGTTTAGTCTTTTCCCTATGATGGCCATGATGTCATCACAAATGTCCCCTTCTAATTGCTCTGCGTCAATCATTAGACTTTCCAATTTTGCCAAACTGTACTCCTTGCCCTTGGGATCTATTGGCATTCTATCCCTTGCCATTTGGCACCCAAAGGAACCTTCTTTTTTTTTGGTTCTTTGTCCATATATTCTTTCTCCTCTACTACTCGAGGGTATTTATTCCCAAACCATCCATTGTCCATAGCCAGGTTCATGGCTTTCCCTAATCCTTTCGAGCAACTGGTGACATATCTATTGCTTAGTCTGCAATATCGCCTTTAGTGTCTACCAGTATCTTTTGGAGCCATTCTCCTTTCTCAGTGAGAATTTCTAAACTATCCAAAAATCTGAATTCAGTATTCAATCAAGATTCTGGTTGTGCCTAATTTTCCCAAGTAAAAATCCTCTTCTATACCCATAAAAGTGCCCAGGGAATCTCCAATTTTCCTTATTATTTCTTCACTCCAAAATTCTATGGGGAGATCCACCAAGGTAATCCAATGCAGGAGATATTTGGGATTATGTCTTCTAGGGTTAAAATTTGGCTCCCAATCCAATTTTTAAAGGCAAAAACCCTTGTAGAACAATGGTTCTTGAAGTAAAATTCTCTTTCAACTTTCAATTTTTGTCTTCTAATAAAAGAAAATTATCAATTAGAGTTTTCTCCCTTACCCGGACTTCATAGCAATCCATAAACCGCTCCTCCATTCCTTGCACAGGGCCTTCGCCTCCCGTCCATTTCATGAATAGACCACAATCCTTCAAGTAATCCCACCTCGCTTTCATGTAGCTTGAGGTGATCAACAAAATTTTCCTTCTTCAATCCGAATCGAGAAAAGGGCAGCTCATTTTGTGCTTTTGTCTTAGGAACCTAGACCTTAGGGTTTTGTTTGATGTTGCTTTGCCCATTACCCTTCCACACTTGAGTACACTTCTAGTTATTCCTCATATCCCATGCCAATGCTTTTCTGTTCTTTGAACGAAACAGTGATTTTCCTTATTTTTGATTCCCTAACCACCCATTCCTATGAGTTGGCTACTTATCCTACCGCCACGGTTGGTTCCTCCTCTTGATATCTCAAGGTTGCCAAGGAGAAAACCTTGATTTGATCTCCCTCCATCTGTTTGTCCATTTAGGTTTCTCTTCCTCCACCCATTGTGGGGCTGCTAGCTTTGTCAATGGAATCGCCCCTATCCTTGCTCTTGAAACTGCTCCTGCTTTCACTGCTTTGGAAAATTTCACTCCTTTGCCATTGAATTTCCTCTACTTCATTTTTACTTTATATATTTTATTTCTATTTCTCTTTACTTTTTTAAGTTTTCACTTTCTTCACATTTTTTCACTTTTTTGGAATAATAATATATTATATATATATCATATATTGACTTTATAATTTATAAGATTGTGGGTAACGGATATCCGTTATAAACGGATATTCGTTTTGTAAGTTATATAAAAAACAAAAAAGGGGTCGTTTTGAGTATTTCAATGGTCCCTACATTCTTTTTGTCAAAAAATTCTTGTGTTTTATGTCTCCATCAGATGGAATTCAACTTTTCAAAGGGTGCTGGCAAGAAGTTGAGTCCACATTTTGGCCAAAAAGTGGAAGTGTTTTCCATGATTTTCAAAATTTGATGTACATTTGACCTTAAAATTTGAAGCAGTTAGAGATGGAATCTTCAAAAAAGTCACTAATCATAAAATGTAGTTATCGGAGTCTAGTTTCCAAGTATATAATTTATTTCAATACCTAGAGTGTACAAATTGAGTTGCAATAGGCATTTTTAAAAACCACTGTTTAAAAGTCACTTATTTTACCATACCATACACGTGTACATCATCCATATTTTGACCTAAATTATTGTATTTTTCTAAATCCTTTTGGGAAGAGATTTTTAACTCACCGAAGCACGTTTTTGATAAAAAAAAATTGTAATTTTTTATTTATTTTTTTGTTAATTTTTTACCGGCCATATTTGGTGTTTTGAAAAATCGTCGTGTACATCATGCATAAGATGACCTAAACTAATAATTTTATTTTTTTTTAAATTGAAAAGAATTGTCTGAAGTATGTTCTCGTGTAATCTGTTTGTCAAAAAATTATGTTAATAATTAAAATATGAAAAAACCCTAATAATTCAAGTTTATGGACCTGTTTCATCAGAAATTAATTGAAAAATAGAAAAAATAATCCAATTGTAAAAATATTTACATATTTGGAATCTACACTATCTCATCTATAAGGGTTTTAATTTCATCGAGAAACTCAGCAAAAAAGGTCATCAACCATATGTCCAAACTCACTAATTTTCTCTGACATTGTTAGGACCTTCAATTTACAAGTCAAACTAGTTTGAAGGCCTAGGATTAGAATCCCAAAGTTTATCTCGAACCAGAATCCAAGCCAAAAACCCAAGCACAAAGGAAGGGGGATTTCAAATTTTTAGAAACGGGGTCTCGTTTTGTAAATCAACATCATGTTTCCTAATATCAAATTGGGGATCGTTGACAAGGAAACATGACCATGTTTCCTTGTCAACGGTCCCCACATTTAATATCGGGAAATGGTATCTCGATTATAAAATGTGATACCATTTTAAATAAATGGGATCCCGTTTTAGAAACGAGATCCTATTTTTTTAAATTACTAGCAAAGTTTTATTGTGAAGTCTGCAATTTCACATGTACAATCGAGTGCAACATTTTAGGCTATTTTCCATCAAATTTTGTCTTTGTAGGTGTTCAACTTGCATTTTGGATTGAATTTTTCAAAGGAGGCATCATGTAATTAGTTTTTTAAGTGGAATTGTGTTAGTTTTCTACTAGTTTGGAGGAACAAAAGAGGAATACTTTTGTTTTTATAGGTCTTCAACTTGCAATTTGGATTGAATTTTTGAAAGGAGGCATCATGTAAACATTTTTATAAGTGGAATTGTGTTAGTTTTCTACTTGTTTAGAGGAACAAATGCGAAATAATTTTGTCCTTACAAGTCTTCAACTTGTATTTTGGATTGAATTTTTTGAAGAATTTCACTATTGATATTCATTTGTGCTTGAGAATTTTATAATCATGGGTTCACAAGCTCGCAATAAGATAAAAGATAGGAAGGAATTGACTCTTGAAGAAATTCAAGCAAAGAGAGATAAGGAGAAACAAAGACAAAGAGAAAGAAGAATGAGATTTAAATCAATGAATGATGGTGGAGCATCCAATTCCAAAACTATTGAAGATGAAAATATTGAGGAGACCATGGTTGTAGACAAAGCTGATTTGCAAGAAGTCAATTTGGAAAATAATATGATTATACAAACAAGCCCTAGTATGTATTCAAATCCCTCTTTCAATGCTACAGAGAGTGTTTCAATAGGCACAAATCCATGCACGTCTTCAAATCCACATTTTAGTGAAATGGAAAATTCGTTTATAGATTTTTTTTACAAGATGTTGGACTTAACGATGTTGACGTTGATAGTATTCAGAGAGATGAGAATTTTATAAAATTATTTGAAAATACATTAGAAAATGAAAAATGAAAATGATCCTTTTGTTGAAAATGAAAATGAAAAATATTTTGTTGAAAATGAAAATGAGAATGATCCTTTTGTTGAAAATGAAAATGAGAATGATCCTTTTGTTGAAAATGAAAACGAAAATCGTTTTGTTGATGAAAATGAAAATGAAAACCATTTTGTTGATGAAAATGAAAATGAAAATCTAGAATGTGATGTTGAATTTATTGAAAATACTTTTATTTTAAATTTAAAGTGATGTTTTAGATAATATTCCTAGTGATATTTCATGGAGGCAAATAAGAACACATGCAAATAGAATATAAAAAAAATTCTTTTATCATAAAAAACTTGCATTTCAATGTCAACTAATGATACAATTGATGAGAATGCTAAAAATGAGGAAAATAATGAAAAAGGATTTTCTGTTAAACCAAGAAGAAAAGACGAGTCATCAAAACATGTTATGTCTACTGTTGCTAGTGACATTCAATCTATTGGGAAAAATATTCGATCTAAAGATAAAAATGCAACACGAAGAGCTATAACAACTGCTATAGTTAATAAAGAAACTATGAATAAAAGAATGGTAAGTAATATTAGTGAAGTTCTACAAATAAATCCTAAAACTTTGCTAAGAGTGGAAAAAAGAAGAGAAAGTATATAAAATGATCCAATTAACCAATGTTGGAGTTTTAGTGGTCGACTCTCGAGGTCTGACATGAAACTACATGTTCAAATTAAATCTTTGATTAAAAAATATTGGCATGATAATACTAGGGTGTCATCTAATGCTATATATTTTTTAAAACTAAGAGTTGGGTCCAAATTTCATGATCCTCATCCAAAACACCTATTAGATACAACACAAACTAAAATTTATAGAAAATTTTGTGGCGATTTAGTGTTACATGGTAATATTAAAATAAGTCAAAGGTCTTTTGAAAAATATAAACCCTGGTATGTAAAAATTAATAAGCAACAAATATCTTGTTATTACAAAACACATGTTCAATTTTGTTATTTTATGATTTTTTTTGATATATACATTGTACTTTGCATACTAACATGATTATACAGGAATGTGGTATTAATATGCCACCTGAAATAATAAGGGAGTTTATATCAGGTTTGTTTTGTGAAAGATCTAATGGTAAATTCTTTTATTTAAGTTCTTGTATTTCTAGACAATGCACTAGGTGTGGAAATCTATAATGCCCAAAAATTTACACCAAAATACAGTTAAGAACAAAACACAAATATCAAATTTCATTCACCTACGCTCGCAAAACTCTTAAATTTTTCTACCAAAGAAGGCACTACAAGAAAGCATACAACTTTTGACCAGTCATAAACTATAATTCTTTTAGTTAGATAACTAAATTGCTTAGACCATCATGGTCAAGTTGAGAGGAGACATGGAATCCACATCTCTCAAGTAGACTTAAATAGTTCAACCAATCCCAAAATTAACCTAAAATATTATATAAGTCACATGCTAACAATAACATATATATATCAGTAGTAATCATAAGAATAATGTGTATGTGCAGGATCATCATGTAAAAAATAGGCCCTTAAGTGGTGATAAAATTTCAAAAAAACAGAGTTAGGCAAATTGATGTAAATTTTTTAATAATTTATCTATATTATTTAAAAAATATGTAAGAATAGAATCTATAGAAAAATGAATGTAGTTTCTAAAATACTAGGTTTATATAAAAAATAAAAAAATCTATTTGGTGACAATTTGAAATTTCAATGCAGTAGTACTTAAATTTCAAGGAAAAAATAAGAAATAGGTGTCTGTCTAACCACCATAACCATAATAAAATGATAATATTTCTTTATAATATTTTAGATATAAGTAGAGGACTCATATCCTGATGTGATGCATATTTTTTTGTAATTTTTTTCCAAGTAAATAATTAATTATGAATTTTTTATTACAACTTTTAAAAAATAAAAAAACTCATATGTCTGACAACCTTAACTTTGTCAAAACTTCATGAAATTCAATTATATTTTTTAATCCTAAAGTATGCGAAGCATAGAACGTGACACATGTTTCGGATCCAAAAAAAGTGATACCATTTGAAAGCTATAGATGTTTTTCAATCAGCCTATCAATTAGGAGTTAGTCATAATTCAAATATAAAATGAATAATAGTAATTTATTAAATTCAAAGTAAAGCATAATTTATATTAGTGGAAAGCTAAGAATCTCCTTGAAAAACCCTTTTCCTTTCATCAATTTTGGGTAAAAACAATCCGTCAGCCACATGGACTATCATATCACTTACATATCGCCACTTTTTGGCCCATCATGATCTTGCACATACCCTAATAAGAGAACAAATCCTAAGGTCCAGACCTAGTCCTCGGGGGCTCGTCTCAGAAAGCCTTGCCTATATATAACATGTACTTTACAAAGGCACCATATTTTGACAATTGGACTTCAACCATCTCACCCATGGTTGGATAACAAAGGGATATAATCACCAGATTAAAACGATGGCTTAACATAAAATTTAATCATAGACCACTAACACTACTCCACATTATAATGATGGAAATCAATAGATCAAAGTCAAAGGCTATGACTAAACCCACATATAGGATCTCCCAAGAATTCTTCTAAAATAAGTGGATGATGCATACATTCCTTACGATCAACCAGGTTGATTTTCCATCATTTAACTTGACCTTGAACATGCATGGTACCAAAAGAACCAACCCATTCTAAAGTGGTTTAAAGCTTATTATAAAAGGAAAATTAATCTTCTTATGAATAAACTTCCATTCATATGTGATTGAATGGAAAAGAAACATTAATGTTAAATAAGTTAGTAATCTATCATAATAATTTTCCACTTAAAGTTTCCTCTTCTTTTTCTTTTTCTATTTTTTTTTTACAATAAGTTCAATATTTCATTCCCTAAGCTCACAATAAAATTGGGTCTATCCATACAACTTAATTAAAATTAAAATTTTAACCTTCTCACCTAGTCCCAATAAAAATTCTAACTTGCCCAAGATTCCTAGAGCTTTATAGAGGATATGATAAGAGATATTAGTAATATTAAATAATCCTTGGGTATTGTCACATCTAAGTGATTCACTTTCCTTTATCTTCTTGTGATAATGAGATATGGTAGAAATAATTCAAGCCAAAATACTATATTTATTATACATGTTCAAATATAATTTCAAAATCTTGCTCATGAGTTCAATTAACATTTATCATAACACATGCATAACCATTTCAAAATCTAGGTTATCAAAATTTCATGACTTACCTTAAAATTTAAGAATTTAATATCTATCATGATATAAAATATTTTACCCCACTTATCATTGACATGTAGGATTGAAGTTTAAATTTATTTCCCACCTTTGAAAGTCTTTACCGCTATATATAAAGATGAGATAAACTTGTTAGTTAGCTTACCAAGACTTTTACTGCCCTCAATGATATCATTATCTGGTAAGTTTCAATATTAATATTATATTGTTAATATTAATATTAATGGTATATTTACCTTATCAGTTTCGTAATTAGTTATATTATTCCCCTTAGTTATAATTATAGACATACAATTTGATGTAGGAGCATCCAGTGGTGTAAGGGCAATCCTACATCACCCAAAAATATCTTTACTTGCATTTTTCTTTTTGTAGATGTTGTTGCATTTCTGGATACCCTTTTCATCAAAGAAGAAGTCCCAACTTTCAGAACTATTTTTTTGTTTTTTCTGCTCAATTGCTATTTTTAGCAGGTGTGAATTTGAAGGTGTGAGGAGACGAAAATTTATGGGAAGGTTCAAGTCATTAAAATAAACACTTTGGCGAAAGAATCAGATTAAGATCATTCCCGGTTCAAAAGTTATTCAAGTTTCAGTTTCTTCTTTTTGCCTTATAAAATCTTCATAGCTAATTTTGAGGTACTTAAAGGCTCCAGATGGGCCCAAAAATTGGAGGAAAACGGAAGTGGTTAGCCTTTAGGCCCCACTTTCGGGCACTTCATTTTCGCAAGAGATTTCTGAAAAGGTATTATGATTGAAGATCTGATGGTCAGATCTTAAGTTAGGGCTTCCAAAAGTTGGTGCATAATTAGAATGTTGTTTTTGGCTCCAAAGGGGGAATTGGGCTATTTATTGGGTAGTTTCTAATTTTTGTGAGTAGTTTTTGGGGGAAAAAAGATCGCATGTTGCGAAAAGGGTAATTTCTATAGTTTTTTTTTGTAATTTGCATGTATTGCAAAACTCAAGGATTTGAGATCCTCTCCATGTAAGATTATCATATTCAAAATAATAATATTATTTTCTGGTTGTGTGTGTGATTTTTTGTGTCTCGGGTTGCACCCTCATCAAGTGGTATCAGAGCGGGTTTTCTTGAGCATGTCGACAGATCACCGATCGGGAGGCAGTTGCACCAGTACTGTGGTTGTGGGTTCGAGATATTCAAAATTCCTCCAAGAGTGATGCGTGGTAGGCGAGGTGGTGACAGAGGTGCCAGAAATGCTAGTGGAAGAGATCCATTGGCGGTCGAGGGTTTCAGAGCCCTCCAGAGACAAATCGATGCGTTACAGAGAGAGTTAAGAAGAGGGGTAAACCCAAGAAGAAGAGAAGAAAGCGAGGATGAAGAAGAGGTTGAAGATTCAGATGTAGAAGAGGAAGAAGAAGCAATTGACTAAGATTAAATGTGATTGATAAAGGCCATTTCGCAGATTGGAAAAAGACTCAGAGTAGAAGTTCCCAGTTTTTCTGGAAGTCTGAATCCGGAGGAGTTGATCGATTGGATCAATTAGTTGGAAGAGTATTTCGAGTATGAAGAAGTAAAGGACCCAAATCGGGTTAAGTTTGCAAAAATGAAGTTGAAGGGCCATGCCAAGATCTACTGGAAAGAAGTCCAACTAGAAAGAAATAAGGCAGGAAAAGGAAAGATCACCAGATGGGATCGCATGGTGGAGAAACTAAAGAAGCAGTTCATACCAATGGACTATGAGTGAGATCTACTGAAGAAATTGCAAGGGTTGAAGCAAGGAAGTAGATTTATGAAAGAATACATAGAATATTTTCACAAGATGATCATCAGAACGGGACATGTAGAGGCCAACAAGGAGAAGGTAGCCCGTTATCTTAATGGGTTATGACTGAGTATTCAAGAGGAGCTAAGCCTGGTCAGAATGGCCACCATTGAGGATGCGTAGCAATTTTCAATAAGAGTTGAAGAGAAGCTGGACAAAAGATTTGAGAGCAAGCAAAAAGGACGAGGTCAAAGTGGAAGGGGTAGCAGAAGATCTTTTGGAAGCCGAAATGAGGATGAGAAGAAAAATGAAGATGTGGGTACAAGTCAGAGCCTGAGGAATGATAAATTCTACCGCCCTCATGATGAAAATAGTGGTGATCAAAGAGGTAGAGGATGAGGAAGATTTGGGCAAGGACCCAGAAGAGGTGGTTTCAGAGGAGCTTCTTTCCGGTGTGGTGAAGAAGGGCATTGAGCCTATGAATGTCCACAACACCAAGGAAGAACAGATAGAAGGCCAGAAGGTCGTGCAAGGGTTGCACATGTAGATGAGGAGGCTCAATCTGAGCATTCAGATGATGCTAAAAGGGGAGAAGCCCTAGTGGTTAGAAGACCCCTAGTGACTAAACAGAAGGAGCCAGAACAAAGGAAGAATTTATTCCGCACAAGGTGCAAGTGTGAAGATAAATGTTGTGATGTCATTGTTGACAGTGGGAGCATCGATAATCTGGTGTCAGAAGAAATGGTTACAAAGTTGAAGCTGAAGAGGGAAAGACATCCACATCCATATCGGATTGCCTGGTTGTCGAAAGACCACAAAGTTCTAGTCAATGATCAGTGCCTGGTGAAGTTCAAGATCAAAAGCTATCGTGATGAGGTACTCTATGATATCATCCCTATGGATGCATGTCACGTGTTTCTAGGGAGGTCGTGGCATTTTGATAGGCGAGTTGTACATGATGGCCATGCAAACACTTATTCCCCAATGAAGGATGGAGTCCATCATAAGTTGAAACCCCTAAAGAAGGTTGAAGAAAAGGTATGCAGTAGTGCTAGAATTTGTTATGTTGATGGAAGGAAATTTTTAGAATGCATGAAGCATGAGTGTGTGTGTTATGCATTGATTCCTAGAATGGATAAGGAGAATAGTGAGAAGGTGTCTGTAGAAGTTTCTGGGTTATTGAATGAGTTTTAGGATATTGTTTCTGATAATGTACCTGAAGGTTTACCACCAGTGGGAAAGATCGGTCATTAAATTGACTTGATCCCTGGAGATAGTTTGTCGAATAAGGCAGCTCATAGAATGACTCCTATAGAAAATGAGGAGTTGAATAGACAAGTTGAGGAGTTGTTGAGGAAGGGTTTGATTCAAGAGAGTCTAAGTCTAGGTGCAGTACCTATTGTACTAGCACCAAAGAAGGATGGGGAGTGGAGGATGTGTACAGACTCCCAGGCCATAAAGAAAGATAACAATCAAGTATAGATTTCCCTTGCCAAGGATGGATGACCTGATGGATTGTTTGAGTGGAGCTCAGTACTTCACAAAGATTGACGTGAAGAGTGGATATCACTAGATCCGAATTCGAGAGGGAGATGAATGAAAGACTACCTTCAAGACCAAAGAGGGCCTGTACGAGTGGTTAGTCATGCCTTTTGGGCTAACCAATGCACCGAGCACATTCATGCGGCTCATGAACGAGGTACTGAAAGAGTTCTTAGGAAGCTTTTTTATTGTGTATTTAGATGATATTTTGATATTCAGTGTCACTGGATGAGCATATAATACATATTGGTAGAGTCTTTGAGAAGTTAAGATAAGAGAAATTGTTGATTAATCTGAAGAAGTGTAGTTTTCTGAAGAAGGAGTTAGTGTACTTGGGGTTTGTTGTCTCGACAAAAGGTCTCAAGATGGACCCAGAGAAGGTGAAGGCTATTCTGGAATGGCCTACCCTATGAACTGCTACTGAGGTGAAATCTTTCCATGGTTTGGCAAGTTTTTATAAAAAATTTATTCGAAACTTTAGTAGTATTTGTGCACCCTTGACTAAAACAATGAGAGGGGATAGAAAAGAGTTCAAGTGGAGCACTGGAGCAGCAAAGAGTTTTGATGTATTGAAGCAGAAGGTGACAGAACAACCTGTTTTGGCTCTCCTGAATTTCAATAAGGTGTTTCAGGTGGATTGTGATGCTAGTGGTTTTGCTATTGGAGCAGTGTTAAGCCAAGAAGGTAAGCCCATTGCCTATTTTAGTGAAAAGTTAAATGATGCAAAGAGAAAGTACTCTGTATATGATCAGGAATTTTATGCAATAGTTCAAGCATTAAAGAAATAGAGGCACTATCTTTTGCCAAATGAATTTGTTATGTATACTGATCATCAAGCATTACAGTACCTAAGTAGTCAGGGAAAATTAAATCAGAGGCATATGAAATGGGTAGAATTTTCACAGAGTTATACTTTTGTTTTAAAACATAGGAGTGGGAAGTCAAATAGGGTTGTAGATGCCTTAAGTAGGAGGCATACATTGTTGATAGAAATGAAAATTGAGGTGGTTGGGTTTAGTGAACTCAAGACATTGTATCTGAATGATCCTAATTTTGCAGAGGCTTGGAAAGCTTGCAAGGAACCTGTTACAGTTGATAGGATAAAGTGGACGGATTTCATAATTCAGGAAGGCATGTTGTTTAAGGGAAGTCAATTGTGTATTCCGAGGAGTTCCATGATAGAGAACCTAATAAAGGAGAAGCACAGTGGAGGAATGGCAGAACATTTTGGTCGGGATAAGACCATTTCCATTATCAGTGAGCATTATTATTGGCCTCAATTATCACAAGATATGAAGAAGTTTCTGCAGAGTTGCAGGGTATGTCAAATGGCTAAAGGAGTGAGCTAGAATACAAGGTTGTATCAGCCCTTACCTATACCAGAGAGGTCATGGGAGGATATAAGTATGGACTTTGTTCTTGGTTTGTCAAGGACACAAAGAGGAAATGATTCAGTGTTTGTGGTAGTTGACACGTTTTCAAAAATGACACATTTCATCCCATGCCAGAAGACCCATGATGCAGTACACATTGCTGACTTGTTCTTCAAAGAGGTGGTGAGGCTACATGGTCTGCCAAAGAGTATAGTCTCAGATCGTGACACCAAATATTTTGGATACTTTTGGAGGACCTTATGGAAGAAGTTGAAAACAAAGTTGAAGTTTAGTTCTGCACACCATCTGCAAACTGATGGACTGACTAAGGTTGTGAATAGAAGTCTGGGTAACCTACTGAGATGCTTGGTAGGAGATAAAACAAAGGGATGGGACTTGACCTTACCCCAGGCAAAATTTGCTTACAACAATTTTTTTCAATAGAAGCACTGGTAGATCACCATTCTAGATTGTGTATGGAAGTAGTCCTAGGACTACTCTAGAATTGAGAAAGATGGACCAAGAGAAGAAGACAAGTGTTGAAGCTGAAGATTTTGCAAAATACATCAAGAATATGCATGAGAAGGTAAAAGAACATATTAACAAGATGAATATGCAGTATAAGGCTAAAGCAAATCAGAAGAGGAAGTATAAGGAGTTTCAGATTCGTGATGAAGTGATGGTCCACTTGAGGAAAGAAAGGTTTCCAGTGGGAATCTATAGCAAATTGAAGATGAAGAAGTTCGATCCTTGTAAAATTTTGAAGAGGCATGATTAAGGGAACACGTATGAGGTAGAGTTGCCGAATGGAGTCAACATTTCCCCTATGTTCAACATTGCAAATTTAACAGAGTATCATGAGGGTGGCACAGAGGTAGTACCAGAAATGGGACAGTGTGGAATTCCAACACCTGCTTCAGAGAAGAAGGAGATTGAAGAAATCTTGGATAGCCGTGTGGGAAGGAGTACCAGAAACAAGCAGTATGAAGAATATCTGGTGAAGTGGAGAGGAAGGCCTATGGAAGATTCATCCTGGTTGTCTAAGGCAAAGGTTGACCGTTTGGGTTTTCCTCAACCATCTGAGATGTGACGAGGTCTCTTTTCAAATTACCCTGGGTGTCTGATGCAGGAGCATCCAGTGGTGTAAGGGCAATCCTACATCACCCAAAAATATTTTTACTTGCATTTTGCTTTTTGTAGAAGTTGTTGCATTTCTGGATACCCTTTTCGTCAAAGAAGAAGTCCCAACTTTCAGAACTGTTTTTTTGTTTTTTCTGCTCAATTGCTATTTTTAGCAGATGTGAATTTGAAGGTGCGAGGAGATAAAAATTTAAGGGAAGCTTCAGGACATTAAAATAAACACTTTGGTGAAAGAATCAGATCAAGATCATTCCCAGTTCAAAAGTTATTCAAGTTTCCGTTTTTGTTTTTTGCCTTATAAAATCTTTGGAGCTAATTTTGAGGTACTTAAAGGCTCCGGATGGGCCCAAAAATTGGCGGAAAACGAAAGTGGATAGCCTTTAGGCCCCATTATCGAGCACTTCATTTTTGCAAGAGCTTTCCGAAAAGGTATTATAATTGAAGATCCGACGGTCAGATTTTAAGTTAGGACTTCCGAAAGTTGGTGCATAATTAGAATGTTGTTTTTGGCTCCAAAGGGGTAATTGGGCTATTTATGGGGTAGTTTCTGATTTTTGTAAGTAGTTTTTGGGGGAAAGAAGATCGCTTGTTGCGAAAAGGAAAATTTTTGTAGTTTCTTTCTGTAATTTGCATGTATTGCAGAACTCGAAGTTTTGAGATCCTCTGCATGTAAGATTTTCATATTCAAAATAATAATATTATTTTTTGGTTGTGTGTGTAATTTTATGTGTCTCGGATTGCACCCTCATCACAATTAATGTCAGTTCAAATATATATATATATATATATATATATATAATCTGCCAATAGTAAATGAATTTTAAGTAAGTTATCACTCATACACAAAATCACTCATGTCAGTTCATTTATGATTATGGTAAACTAACAGTAGATCATACTTTATTTAAACCTTGGGTGTTGAAGTTAGACTAAGTAACCTATAGGGTAGAAAATTTTTAAAAAGCACAAAATTTTTAAAAAGCACAACTAAACTTTAGTTTATATACAAATCTAAATAGTATTTCAATAATGTTCAAGCTTAGTGTTGTAGTGATTCAAGCAGACTATTTATCTTTTGACACCTTTTACTACTTTCTACGTGGTTATATATATATATATATATATATATATATTTTTTTTGAAATAAAATGAATTTCCCCAAAATCTTGGCTTGACATTTCCATTCTTTTTATTCTCTGTTGTAGGAACAGGAAGATAATGGCGGCGGAAGAGGCGTGCCAAAATTCATGCTAAGAAATAAAGAGGCTAGGGATATCAGACACTCTCACAGATCTAAGAAATGCCTATGTTTAACCTCTATGTAGATCCCACCTCATAGCTTTCTATTCACACAAAGATATCCTGTCTTTCATTTATTTAGAAAAAATCAATCTTAAATATGCATGATTGCAGATCTTAAACGAAGAACCAAATTGGTATCACTTTATTTCTTTTCTAAACTATCACAGAAAACAAAATGAATAAATTTTTAGATCAAAATCATAGAATAAATAAATCCGCAATTTACTTCTCTTCCCATTTCATAGAAAGTTCTTTTCTTTTATCTTTAAAAAGAAATCAGTTCATATTGTTATCAGTTTGGATGTATTAAACAAAATTGAGATCTTTAGAGAAATTTATGTATGGTCAAGGAATATGAGGATTTATACCGTAAGGATTCCAGCTAAAGTATTTATGTCCTCAACTAAGGAAGAGGGCACTTTCAGCATAAGAATTAGGGAGAAAAAGAAAGGTGGAGATTAAAATTTGTTCAGTTTGTCTTACCCGTTTACTCTCTACAATTTTCCAAACACCACAAGAGTCGTTGCATGCTATCTGTTATGCCTTCCCTCACCCCATTAGCCCCTTATAGACTAGCGACTTAGTTTAGAATGGTCTCCTCTCCCTTGCTTTGTAAATATTTGTCCTCTTAGTCTCTGCCAGGGAAAGATTGTTGGGTGATCTCATTCAATCTCCCTTTTTGGATAAAGAAGAACATATACTATTTAAATAAATCCTCCTCTGGTCCAGAAGGAAGCCCCAATATTAATAACATGGGTAGAAGAAAAGAGAAAACTTGGTAGTCTTGAGCTCCACTATCTTTTTTTTTCTGAAACTCCCATTGATAGTCTATCAGGCTTAGGTAAATCATTTCCAATATCTAAACTCTCAGCTATGTCCTTGGCATACCATAAAAAGTTTTATGAAGTCTTCTCCCTGTGCAGTGCTTCCCCTCTCCCCTCAACGGTGAAGAGTTAAAAGTAAAATGAATAAGGATGGGCGTAGCCTGTTGTACCTGGGGAAAAATGTTTAAAGTAGACTGGTGAAATTAAATTCCTGTCACACTGAATTACTACTCCTAGCAATGGTAGAGGTTAAGATCTAGCGTAGAGAGAATAGTTAGCGTATAGGACAGCCCTGTTATAAATGAATAAGTCAGACCTTATTAATAACATTTGAGATTCATAGAATAAACTCCAAGCAAAGAAAACGAGTGGCCAATGGTAACCATGGAGCATCTCCCAATTAAAATAAATACATTAATTAAAGCTATTTGCCTTTATAGATTGTCTCATTTTGGAACACAATAACTGAGTTTGAGATCGTTGTTAATTGGAGTATTTAATTCTAACATGTCTTTATCGCATGTGAGAGGCATAAAATTAAATGGAAACCAAATCTCCTTGTGCACAAAGCAATGGCACCCAACTGTAGACTCCATAAAAACAAATCTTCAATATCATTTTATGACACAGTTTTTAAATCGTTGTCATTGTGTCTTTTCTTGTTATAATTATGCATCAGAACATGATGTAACTCTCGTTTCAATGGGAATAAGTAAATTTGTTACTAGTATATATTTACAATTTACTCATTTCTTATTAGTATATATATTTTCAATTTATCCATTAATTTTATCAATTATTTATATTTTTTTAGTGACATTCATTATTCTGAAATATTTATTTCCAATGTCTTAAATAAGAAAATAACTGCTATGGTTAATATATGCATCTATGTTGATTTCTATAGATGGAGTCATAATAATGGCCTCCCTCTTTAGCAGTAAATTATCATTAGTTTTAAAAATAATATAATAATATATTTAACCATTTTCAAATTTGGGTGTCATTCCAACATAATGTTAGTTACTTTATTAGCATTTATAATTGATGTCAGCAATTAAAATTGATGTGGAAATTTTAATCTCTTTAGCAGCCAATGATAAACATAGTATTAATTTTAGAAAAAAATATAATAATATATTTAACCACTTTCAGATTTGGGTGCCATTCCAGCATAATATTAGTTACTTTACTAGCATTTATAATTGATGTCAACAATTAAAATCGATGTGAAAATGTTAATCTCTTTAGCAGCCAATTATCAACATAGCATTAGTTTTAGAAATAATATAATAATATATATTTAACCACTTTCAGATTTGGGTGTCATTCTAGCATAATGTTAATAGCAACATAAAATATTGGTGATAAGATTCACATAAAACAATATAAATATGTTATAGATAATATTAAATAGAGTAGTTACTATTACTATAAAAGATTAAAGATATAATACTACTAAAACAATACTCATATTATCTTTGAGAAATTTTATCATCAAGGATACTATATTATAATTAAATAAATATAGTACAAATACATGTCAAACAAATAGATATTATGTTAATGTCAAGAAGGTTAAGGGTGAGTAAATTAATCAATCCTAATGAGTCTAACCACATAGTACAATTTTATCTCTCTTTATCATGATTAAATAGTGCAGTGGCAAAGATATTATTCTTGTTGGAATCTATTAATTTCTTAAATCTCATTATATAATAACCTCACACATCAGTACCATATAAAATAAAGTTAACACAATTCCACATACATATATAAAAATAATAACCTCATACAACGATACAAACTACAACGAATTCATAAATATTTAAATAACAATATAACAGAATAGAACACAAAATTAGTTCACAATGGTAACTATCCAAATGACATAGCCAAATCAACATTACTCACTTATACTCTACATCACTAAATGACATAATATCCCAAATACGACAACATAGTCTCTTTATTTATCACCTTGAATCTATCTAACAGTTTAGTTACAAGAATGCACATAAGAATATAGAGTAGAATGAGTCACACACAAGGCAGGGTCTTACAAAATCTTTCATTCTTAAGAATTTGTATGCATGAAAATATTGATAATAATTTTGGACAACAATTAGTAGATGTTAAAAGATTTAAGAATGTTGACCATTCTTTAAAAGATGGAAAAATAGAAAAGCTTTGTGATTTAGTTACAGAAAAAGTTAGGGTACATGCATTCATGAGTGAATTTAAGAATAAGATTGTACCAAAATATGTCATGCACTCTCAACATGCTCAATGGCTTGATGGCCATTTTCACGCATATAGATACACATTTACAATTAGTAGTTTACTTTCAGTGGTTGATTTTGTAGAAAATTATTTACTCTAGCTCCACAAGAGGAATTTTTTTGAGGGAGTATCATTTTTATTTGAGTGACAACCGGTTACACTCATCAAAGTTTTTTCATAATCTTTGAAAAAAATTTATAGAAATTTAAGAGAAAGAGGAATCCAGATGACAAAACACCTCATATGGTCAAATAATTGTACAGGGAAATTCAAGAATTCTCAAATGTTCTATTGGTTAAGTAGGGTTCACAAGGAACTTAATTTCCAACATATATGGAGTTCTTTTGAAGCTGGGCATGGTAAAAGAGAACATGATGGAGCTGCTGTGTGTGTCAAAAGAATTCTTGCTAGAAAAATTAAAATTCGAAGATACAATAAAATTTAAAGATGCACATGGGATTGTGGATTGGTGCAATACAATATTATCTACACATGGTTCAAGTGAGTACTCTATAGTTCGTCAATTCTCTTGGTTGGTTGAAGAATGATTTTTTTTTCCTAGAGTTGATTGTGAGACAATCAATGGATTTTCTAAACAGCATTCATTTAGGATTTTGATAAAAAGCACATGGACTATCTAGACAAGGGAGCTTGCATTTTTTTTTTAGTATAATATCTCAGGAGATTGGGAAGAATGTGAAAATACATAATGGGCTAAAGAGTGGGAGCAAATATCGTTGACACTTGCATAAGCACAAAATCAATATAAAAGAACTATTGAAGAAAATGATAAAGTGTTTGCATTTGAAGAGTATGACCATGTTTTAAACCTTGTACAAGAAAGTAATTTAATTCAATTTATTTCATTTTGTTTCACTTTATTAAGTTATTTTTTAATACTAAATTATTTATATGGATACACACAAGTTAAATTAAATCAATTTTTTTTGTGGGACATGTGTATGCTGTTGTTGCACCTGAGGAGAATGAAGAGGAAATAGAATATTGGTTGGCTCATTTTGTAGAGACTAAACATAAGTTAATAGCACCTCAAGAATATTATTATGGCTATAAGTACGGCAATCCCCTTAAGAAAATTTTGAGCTCTTATTTGATGATGGTTTTCATGTTTTCAAATAGGATCTATGGTGGTTGTTGGAACTTGGTTACAAAAATACCTAATAAGGAAGAATGGTCTACCTGGATCCGAAGATAATGAAATACATAAAAGGATTATAGACTATTCACATTTGGTGGTGGCAATAGATATAAAACTAGATCGATATTGTGGAAGACCTACAAATAAAGTGCAATGGATAATTTCTATGGAAGAGCATGAGACAATCATAAATGTGTTGCAAATAAGAGAGGATGCAAATGGTACAATGGAATAATTAAATACAAGTAAATGTAGTTTTAATTTTATATCAAGTCCTTTAAAATAGATAAAATACATGTTTTCATATTTCTCAAGTGTGTTATTAGTTGAAATTGATTTAAATTTTCCTTTTATAGATCCTTAAGCCATAATCACAAAAAGGAGAGTCCATGCAGATTCAACCTAGACAACATGGAATACATGGTAGAAACAAGTAATTATTAGTTAAATTATATTTAAATACATGTTTTAATTATATATTAATAGTGCTTGTACATTAATAGTTAAAATTGATTTATTATTCTTTTTTGTATCCTTAAGCCATCATCACATTGATCTCATAATTTAAAACAAAAAGGAGATGATGCCTAGATTCAACCTACACACATATGTTGAATACTTTTAAAAATATAGGTACTTGATTTGTGTACATATAGATAGTTTTAAATAAATTAAATGTGCATGTTTTTCTACTTTGAAACTTTATATTTGATTGCATAATAACTGAATATCATGTATAATTTTTTGTTAAATCAATTATATCCTTAAGACGTCATATTAGGACCCCTTAAGACACCCCATTAAGATGTGTCATAATTATAAAAAATCCTAAATATTATACTTAATTATATATCATTTATTATGATGGCTCACCCTAAAGTATAATACTTTTTTATATCACTTAATTTAATAATTAATTATACTCTTCTTTGATCCCATTAAGACATCATATTAGGACCCCTTAAGACATCCCCTTAACATAACTTATAAATTTTTGTTGGATGCTATTATTTATTTTTACAACTTATAAATTAGTGTTGGATGCTATTATTTTAAAAAAAAACTTATAAGTTAGTGTTGGATGCTATTATTTGTTTTGACAACTTAAAAATTAGTGTCAGATGTTATTATTTGATTTGACAGCTTACAAATTAGTTTTTTTTGTGGAACATGAGGTCAAGAGGACTTTGATGTTCTTAAGTTTTCTCTAACACTTTGCATGATTTGTAAACATAGGACCTAAAGCATAGGAGATTAGCCCTAAAAACCCTAGAAACCCTAAACCATAAATCATAGGACCTAAAGCCTAGGAGATGATACCTAAACCATTAACCCATATAGATTTGTTATTATAAGCGTCTCATGAACCCTAGAAACCATAGACCATAAACCATAGGACCTAAAGCCTAGGATATGAGACTTAAACCATTAACCCATATAGATTGGTTACTTTAAGCATCTCATAAACCCTACAAACCCTAAACCCTAAACCATAGGACCTAAAGCATAGGAGAAGAACCCTAAACCATTCACCCATATAGATTTATTATTCTAAGCATCTCATGAACCCTAGAAACCCTAGAAACCCTAAACCATAAACCATAGGACCTAAAGCCTAGGAGATGAGCCCTAAATCATTAACCTATATAGATTTGTTATTCTAAGTATCTCACGAACCCTACAAATACTAAACCATAAACAATGGGACCTAAAGCCTATGAGATGAACCTTAAAAGATTTGTTATTCTTAGAATTCTGATCTATTTGGGGAGGTTGTTAATACAAATGCATTGAACTTATTAATTATCATTAAAAAAATTCACTTAGATAAAGTTCTATTATGGAATATTTTTAAAAATATTTTGAGGTGTTTCATTTTATCATTTAATTGTTAGGATAAATCTAGAGCATTATTAATCATAGAAAGAAGGTATAAATAATTAATACCGTGTGAGAAATATATACTACCCTATCTCTATGGACTTATTCTTGAACTACATGTCCATGAACATAAACATGCTTGATTAGAATCCAATGAAATGGTTGATGGACTAATATATATTTTAGTTTTTAAGGAAATTCTACATCATGTAGACTACATTGATTTTCTTATATTATATTCTTCTTTGATCCCTTTATGACAACCTATAAATTATGTTAGTTTATAGAATTTATTAATGGTTTTGTTCTCTAATCTTGTATGGTATTGTTTATTTCTTAAAATTTCATCCTTTGTGGTATATAAACAGATTTCTTTTGTTTGTAGATTATGATTTTTTTCTTATTTTATTAGATGTAACTTGTGTATTATGACCCCTTAAGACATCCTATTAGGACTCATTAAGACATCCTATAAGGACCCCTTAAGACATCTTATTAGGATGTGAATTGAATAAGATCATTGACTAATTATCACTAATTATTGAATGCACATATCATGTATATCATGTACATGGATCACTAAATTTGTAAATTACAAATATTAATTTATGTCATATTAATGTCAAATTTAATTTCATATTTATATGTATCTTCACATTAATGTCCTGTGTACTAATGTCTTGACTATGAACATAAATGCATTAATGTACATGTATAAATTAAAATTGAACAGTAATAAAGTCCATCATTTATAAACCAACCTCTTAATTATCTAAATCAATCTACATAAACAAGACAAAGAAATTTGAAATTATGTGTTACAAGTCTACAATTAAAAATGTTTTAATTTAATTTAATTTAATTTATAATTTATTATATTTTAATTTTACCATATTCTGATGTTGTGCACCCTCTACTCTAGGACCTATTTTTACATGCTCAATTACAAGATGTGTCTCATGATATAAAAGAAAAATAATTTAAAACATGTATTAGGTCATATTAAATATATTAAATTTTAAATTTTAAATTAAAGTTATTCAAAATATATAATTTGTAATCGACTTTAAAAATAATAAAAAATGTAAATTACCATGATATCTGGAGCCTGCTCTGCATGTCCTCCTGGAGGTGTAACTATGATTGAGTCATGGTATAAATTCATAGTAACAAAGTCCTACAAAATCAAATTTAAAGCATGTATATTTGAATTAGGTTTATATGTATATATATATATATATACATATTCAAGTTTATACATTTTGTGTAGAATTTTTTTAAACAACCTGAAATTCAAAGTCCTCATAAGTAGCCACAACATCTAATGTTTGTCCGATGCCCATTCTCATTGTCGTATAAATCTAGACATACATGTAGACATTTACAAGTGTGCATGAACATTTGATATATATTGAATTCAAAATTCATAATTGTAACTGCACTAATGTAAGTTAAACAATTTACAATATAAATGTACTTGCCCCCGATCTGCGTCACTTGACGTGGAAGTCGATTGACTCCCCTAAACCAACATAAATATTTAAAACATATGTTCATGATTCAATTTTATAAAATTTAAAACTCAAGTTAAAAATTATTTCATATATAATTTAAAAAATGAAATCAAAATACCCCATAAGGGTTGCCAACTAGGACTAGTGTTGATGTATTTACTCGTGGAGCAGATGAATGTCCCATCGTTAGTGTGATCTATACACCGAATAGTTTGATTGTTAAATGTATTACAAAATTTGCTTTGATTTATACATTCATTAAAATTCTTATAAATTTAACATGTAGATGCATATTTATACCTATGTCAAAGTGTCCTTAGGGTGATGGTCTGCTATAAGAAATTCTACAAATGAATTGAGGTGACTAAATGAACCACCAGAATCTCCACATCCACCTGAACTAGGTGTGGCCTGATCGGGTCCATAGCATAACTGATGGATACTAGTATACATGTGGTATCGACACTCTTGGTGTGGTACTTGGACCAAATCCATAAAATACTCCTCCATCATCATCGTCTTTATGCTCCCTACCCGCTATCGAAGAAGCATGTTGATCAAGGTCTCTTGTGAGCGTACTAAGGGATCCTAATGTCGATACCACCGCACGTTGATGCATAGGTGCAGGAATGGCAGGACCAAGAAGAGCAACAAGGGGTTGCGCATGCACGAGGAATTGAGGATCAACCCTTTCCCTGAACCTCTATTGTGGCATGCTGCTACCAACACCCTGAAATGATTTAAAATCAAAATAATTGGGATATTTCCCCATAAAAAAATCTACATATAGTTTCCTCAAAAAATACAATGGGACCTCCAAATTAGTGTGTGGTGGACTTTCAAATACCATACACCATCGACCCCAGAAATGTGCACTCATTTATGGATGTATACACCACCTCATGGATATTCTAGATTTATTGGGAGGAATGGGTTGTTGAGTAACAGGGTCGATAAAGTAAGGGGATAGATGGGATTTTGTTATTTTAGGTCTTAAATTTTTTTATAGGAGAGACCATCTGCATAAAATTGTCTCATCTACTCTTTCTTGTTGATGCCTATCTACATCATAATCAATAGTCCTAATGGAATCCACAACGTTTTGCATCGTATATGTAAAATGTATGATGTGTGGTGGAATCAATGCCTGATTTTGTATGGATACCACTTGGTCATTTATATGTGCTTGCAAGTGAGCCTCATCAGATCCAACGAGTGGTGGATGTGGGATATTAAGTGGAGGGGGTGGAGGTGGCTGAGGTGTTGGATTTATGATATCATCAATGTTAAATTCATCCATGATATCAGATATAAGTGCACCTGCATTAAATTATACAAAATTAACATACAAACTTACAAAATTACAAGAAATAATTTAATTTTAAACGTACATGAAATTTTTTTTAAATAGGATGTGCATACATATACATACACATGCATAAATTGATTGAACTTGATCATGTGCATATAAATTTCAAAATTTAACATGTAGATATGTATTTGAAATAAAAAATTCATTCACAAAAAGCTCATGTACATACTAAAAAATAAACTTGAAACATTCACAAAAATATCATTTTATGTCTAACACATATATATATTACATTTTTTTAATAGGAGAAATCATGATCTAGTAGATGGTCATAAAATATATAGTATTATAAACTTGTCATTATAAGTTCATAAATTCCACCAAATTCATAAATTCATGTCACTAAAAATATCCATCCATCTGCAATCATAAATTCACATCACTAAAAATATTCATCCAACCAAATTCATAAATTCATCACACAAAATATCCATCGAATAAAATTCATAAATTCATAACTATAATATATCATTGTCTTAATTTATAAACTATTGTGGCTCTCTACTACATCTCTTCATTTCTTTGTGTTTTCCTTTTCATAATTAGAAGTTATCCTCTCCTCTAGCCATTGTCGATGCTCATCTAAGATCCCATCCATAGACCTAACAACATGAACAACATTGTGCATCCTAAATGAAAACATCCTCAAAGGTGGTGTTATACATTCTTCATTTGGAATAATGTTGATTTGATCTTGGATGGTTCTACCATTGGCATTCATTTTTGCTTGCAAGCGAGCACCATCGATTTCAGGTGGTGGAGGTGGAGTGGGTAGAGATGGAGGTGGAGGTGGTGGAGATGAATTGTGTGGAGGTGGATTAAAAATATTATTGAATCGATCCATGAGATCTCTAAGATATAATTGAACCTGCATTAGATTGGTAATTTCAAAATGTAAGATACATGTTTAGGAAATACCCTTAAACCATTCAATATAAATAGCCTAATTGAATACAAATGATAAAATTTGTAAGCCTCATTTATGTCTAAGGCATGTTGCTTGAATAAAGAAATAATTAACTATCAATATAGGACAATTTATGAATTCTTTAGGGTTTATGGTCTAGATTTTAGGTTTTAGGGTAATAGGATTGCTTAAGGGGATCTATGTAGTAAGGTCCTAGTACAAAATTGAATGGATTAAATGAATAAAATTTAGTGAAGATGCCCAAGACAATGAAATTTCATTAAGTTATGAGGCAACTTCAGCAAATTTTATTCACTTGAGCCATGCCATTTTGTCCTAGGACCTTACTAGACATAGATCTCCTTAAGCCATCTTGTCACCCTAAATCATAAATCGATCAACCTAGATAATGAAATCTCATTCATATTATAATCTTGCACGATCTTATATTATTGTTAAATTTGGTTGCCTTGGGAAACCAAATTTTGAGAACTTATTTGATCCCCCTTAAGAAATATCATATTAATACCCCTTAATACATCCTGAAGTATGGCTTAAGGGGATCTATGTAGTAAGGTACTAGTACAAAATGACATGGCTTAAGTGAGTAAAATTTGGTGAAAATTCTGACGGCAACTAAATTTCATTTAGGTCCTATGAAACTTCACCAAATTTTATTCACTTGAGCCATGTCATTTTGTCCTAGGAACCTACTAGACATAGATCCCCTAATGCCATCCTATCACCCTAAACTATAAATTGATCAACCTAGATCATGATTTATCTCATTCATATTATAATATTGCACAATCTTATTAAATTGTTAAATTTGGTTTCCTTGGGAAACTTCACCAAATTTATAGAACTTATTTGATCCCCTTAAGAAATCTCATAGTACCTGAGCCCTTAAGACACCAGATTATGGTTTAGGGTGATAGGATGACTTAAGGAGATATATTTCTATTGAAGTCCTAGGACAAAATGACACATGGCTCAAGTGAATAAAATTTGGTGAAGTTTCCCAAGACAACCAAATTTCATTAAGGGCTTAGAAAAAATGATGGCTTTAGGGTTTAGGGTTTAGATTTTAGAGTTTAGGGTTTAGGGTAATAAGATGGCTTAAGGGGATCTATGTAGTAAGTTCCTAGGACAAGATGACATGGTTTAAGGGAATAAAATTTGTTGGAGTTGTCTAACGAACCCAAATTTCATTTTAAGGTCCTAGGATAAAATGAATGCTTTATTTTTTAGGGTTTAGATTTTAGAGTTCAAGATTTAGGGTTTAGGGAAGTTAGGGTGAAGTTTGGGTGGCCCTTGGAATAATGGACTTGAAAGGTAGTGAAAAATATTTTCTTGTGGAATAGTTGATTGAGATAGATCTTATTTTGACTGACCAACCTAGATCATGAAATCTCATTCATATTATAATCTTGCATGATCTTATTAAATTGTTAAATTTGGTTTCCTTGGGCAACTTCACCAAATTTCTAGAACTTATTTGATCCCCTCAAGAAATGTCATATTAGGAACCCGTAAGACATCAGTTTATGGTTTAGGGTGATAGGATGACTTAACGAGATCTATGTCTACTAAGGTTGTAGGACAACATTACATGGCTCAAGTGAATAAAATTTGGTGAAGTTTCCCAAGGCAACCAAATTTCATTAAGGGCCTAGGAAAAAATGATGGATTTAGGGTTTAGGGTTTAGATTTTAGAGTTTAGGGTTTATGTTAATAGGATGGCTTAAGGGGATCTATGTAGTAAGGTCCTAGAAAAAAATGACATGGCTTAAGGGAATAAAATTTGGTGGAGTTTCCTAAGGCAACCAAATTTCATTTTAAGGTCATACGATAAAATCAATGCTTTAGTGTTTAGGGTTTATATTTTAGAGTTCAAGGTTTAGGGTTTAGGGAACTTAGGGTGAAGTTTGGGTGGGCCTTGGAATAATGGACTTGCAAGTTAGTGAACAACATTTTCTTGTGGAACAGTCGATTGAGATAGATTTTGTTTCGACTGACCAACCTAGACATGAAATCTCATTCATATTATAATCTTGCACAATCTTATTAAATTGTTAAATTTGGTTACATTGGGAAACTTCACCAAATTTTCAAAACTTATTTGATCCCCTTAAGAAACGTCATATTACCCGACCCCTTAAGACATCAATTTATGGTGATTGGATGACTTATGGAGATCTATGTCCATTGAGGTCCTAGGAAAAAATGACACATGGCTCAAGTGAATAAATTTTGGTGAAGTTTCCCAAGGCAACCAAATTGCATTAAGGGCCTAGGAAAAAATGATGGCTTTAGGGAACAGGGTTTAGATTTTAGATTTTAGGGTTTAGGTTAATAGGATGGATTAAGGGGATCTATCTAGTAAGGTCCTAGGGAAAAATGACATGGCTTAAGGGAATAAAATTTGGTGGAGTTGCCTAAGGCAACCAAATTTCATTTTAAGGTCCTAGGATAAAATGTATGCTTTAGTGTTTAGGATCTAGATTTTACAGTTCAAGGTTTAGGGTTTGGAGAACTTTGGGTGAATTTTGGGTGGCCCTTGGAATAATGGACTTCCAAGTTAGTGAACAAAATTTTCTTGTTGAACAGTTGATTGAGATAGGTCTTGTTTTGATTGACCAACCTAGATCATGAAATATCATTCATATTATAATCTTGCATGATCTTATTAAATTGTTAAATTTGGTTGCCTTGGAAAAATTCCCCAAATTTTCATAACTTATTTGATCCCTTTAAGAAATGTCATATTACCTAACCCCTTAAGAGATTAGTTTATGGTTTACGGTGATAGGATGACTTAAGGAGATCTATGTCTATTGAGGTCCTAGGACAAAATGACATGGCTCAAGTAAATAAAATTTGGTGAAGTTTCCCAAGGCAACCGAATTTCATTAAGCGTCAAGGAAAAAATGATGACTTTCGGGTTTAGATTTTAGAGTTTATGGTTTAGGCTAATAGGATGACTTAAGGGGATCTATGTAGTAAGGTCCTAGGAAAAAAACCATGGCTTAAGGTAATACAATTTGGTGGAGTCTCCTAATGCAACCAAATTTAATTTTAAGGTCATAGGATAAAATGAATGCTTTAGTGTTTAGGGTTTAGATTTTAGAGTTTAAGGTTTAGGTTTTAGGGAACTTAGGGTGAAGTTTGGGTGGCCCTTGGAATAATGGACTTGCAAGTTAGTGAAAAATATTTTCTTGTGGAACAATTGATTGAGATAGCTCTTGTTTTGACTGACCAACCTAGATAATGAAATCTCATTCATATTATAGTCTTGCACGATCTTATTAAATTGTCAAATCTGGTTGCCTTTGGCAACTTTACCAAATTTTCAAAACTTATTTGATCCCCTTAAGAAATGTCATATTACATGACCCCTTAAGACATCGATTTATGGTTTAGGGTAATAGACTAACTAGTTTATGAATATTTTTTATTTTATGAATAGATTAAATATTTTTGTAATAGAAACTCATAATTATGTATTATTTGAATTGAGAGAGAAGGTTGGATGGTGTTCGACTACTCCACCTTCCGTGCTAGGGCGTCCGTGCCCTAGCTAGTTCTTTGTAATCTGCTCGGTGTTGCATTTGGAGGGGGGTCTGTATAGGCTTTTGGGGGTGAGGGGTGGCATTTTTCTCTTTCGGTTGCTTCACGCTGTCTTTGTCCTGCATGTGGGGATTGTTTCCTAGTGTTGTGTTGTGTGCTTGGTGTTGTCTAGAGCCATGGGTGGGTTGATTGGAGTGGGATTTTTCTGCCTGATTTTCTCTAATTCGTGCACGAATTCCATTCTGAGGTGCATCCCTTGTGCCTTGACTTGTGTTTAGGGGTGGGCTTTGGCTAGGTTTTTCGAAGCCCTTATGTTGGTTTTTATTTCAGGGACTTACATGCCCACTATGGGTCGGGCTTAATGTCACCTGGAGAGACCTCAGGTGCTAGCCACAAAATGGAATTTCATTCAGAGATTGGCACAAACTCTCCTCCGCCTGCTTTGAAGGTCTTCAATAATAATATTTTTCTATCATAACCAGGGTTAGATGGATTGAGCTCATCTAGTGGGGCTCAGATCACAAAAACCAATGGATGTTTGGAATGCTGTAAGGAAAGGCCAAAACTGGTCATCCCATTGGAGATGGTTGTGGAGGATATTGATTATTATTCAAAGCACTCTTTTTATTGTAAGTTTCTGGGTATGAGGATATCGATGCAATTCTTGGAGTCTTGGGCTCGACGGACTTGGATACTGGAGGGTGGGATGGATATAAAGCTTCTAGCAAATAATTATTTCATGGTTACCTTTAACTGCATGGCGGATCGCAACAAGTTTTTTGAAGGGGGTCCCTATTTCTACAATCAGGTTTGTCTATTTATTAAACCATGGCATGCTTGTTTTAAACCTACTGAGGAGCTTCCGACTCGAGTACCGGTGTGGGTTCGGCTTCCGTGGTTCCCAGTGGAGTGTTGGCAGGAGGATGTTTTGCTTCTGTTGGGGTCGATGCTCGGGAATCTGGTTGGTTCTTCGTAGTAGACTCAATTTAAAAAGGTGATTAATTTTTCCCGTATTTGCGTGGAAATTGTTTTAAGTAAGCCATTACCAGATTCTTTGGATATGTTTGTGGGTCCTCATTCTTGGGTGCAATCGCTGGACTATGAAACTCTTCCATTTCGTTGTCATCTGTACCATGAATATGCTCACTTATAGGGAAGATGTCTAATGGCTAGACCTGTGGAGCCTTCATTTTATCACCTTCCTCACAACCCCTCTAGGGAAGATAAGGGAAAGGAACCCATTCTTGGGGATGGTGTTGGTTCAGATGGTTTCACCTCGGTTAAGAACCATAATAGAAAATGGGGTCAAAAGAGGACCTTGAAGGAAAGACAAAATGAAGATCTTTTAACAAATTTGAGGTTTTGGATTATCTTGGCCAACAGGAAGTGAATCTGGGCTCGGTGAATTTGGATCAGGGTATTATGGGATCTGGGTAAGAGGAGCCTCTTTTTGGGGCTACTCAGGATACACAAGATTTTGGAGCTTTGCAAATGGTGACCGACCTTCAAATGGATGTCTAGATGGATTTGATTCCTACAGAGGAAATGAAGAAGAATGGGGGAGATGGTTCTATTTTGGCCTTGCATACAAGAATAGATGCAAGGAAGAATAACAAGTCTTCTCCTTCTCCTTTGGGTACTCATCCAAAGGATCTCAAAAAAGGGTTGGGGGAGAAATCATCAAAGCTTGGCAGGAAAACAGATGTGGATTAAGCTAGCTAGGCAAACTCTATTGGATTCAGGATTGGTTAAGACCCTGAATTCACACTTCTCAAGTTCTTTGAAATGAATGTTCTATCATGGAATGCAAGGGGCTTGAACAACGGCCCCCGAAAAAAGGTTGTTCATGAGTTGGTTAAAAGGAAATCTCCTGATGTTTTGTTCTTGTAGGAGACTAACTTATCTATGGAATGCATTCTTGATTTATCTCCTAAGCTGTGGGGAAATGGTGAATGCCAGTGTATTGGTGCTCAAGGGTTTGCTGGTGGTGTTTCTTGCCTTTGGAATCCTTAGAAGATTCACCCTCTTTGGTGTATGTCCAAAAATTCTGCTATCTTGATGATTGCTTCTTCTTTTGAGACTGGGGAGACTATCCTCATTTCTAATATATATGTGCCTATTGAGTTTCAGGGTAAGATAGCTGCCCAGGATGAGTTGGATAACATTATGAGGGTGATTAGGAAGGATGGTATGATTGCTATTTTACTTCAAGAGGAGACCAGGGCGTTGCAAGTTCTGGAGTAGTGTGAAGTACGGAAGGAAGTCTATTGGAAACAGAGGGCAAAAATTGAGTGGCTTCAGGAGGGAGATAAGAATACGACCTTCTTCTTCAATTCGATCAAAGCCCGGTGTAATGGGAATTCATTTTTTGTTCTAGTATATGACAATGGTGAGCACCTTTCCTCTTTTAAGGAGATGAATGAGGATCTTATGGGTGCTATCTCATTAGAGGAGCTAGAGGGAATTGTTTTTCAGATGAAGAAAGGGAAAGCCCTTGGCCCTGATGGCTTTCCAGTGGAGTTTTTTGGGAATTTTGGGATATTATCAAGCTGGAATCTTTGGCTGTGGTCTAGGAATCTTTCTCTTTTCCTTTTTTCTTTTGTTTTCTTTTTAGGGATGATGCAAAGTGTTGAGACATCCTATGTCTCTTCCATGTTGACCCAAAAAGACTCTTTTTATTTTCTTTGGCTCTCTTTGTGTCCTTCTTCTAGTTCTATGTATTTAGGGAGATGATGATAGTTCTGAGCTCTTTCAACAAACACTACAACAATGAACATATTGACCCCAAATCCATAGATCCCTTATGTGTTTGGAGTTTTTCATTTTGGGGGCAACCCCCTTCCTATGTTTTTTTTTCTCTTTCTTAAACATGACATAGCCTTTCTTGGAAATCTATCACTCAACATAGGGCTTTCCAAGTAGGCTCTCATGTCTTTTTCTTTCTTTTTTCATTTTTCCTTTCTCTACTTTAAAGAAATTGCTCACAAAACAGTGTGTGCCAATTCCTTTAAAGTGGGGTCATACATTGGCATTATTTATTATTGCATTTGCATTTTTTTTTCCTTTGTCCTTGGCTCCTAGTGCAATCTTATCACTTCATACAATGTGTTTCTCACTTTGTGGATGACATTGGATGTAATGCCCTTCATAAGTGTGACTTCTCTTAGCATATAAAATTACTCTTAGTGGCCTAATGTGACGCACTGCATCCCCTAAGTTGTGAATTTTCTATCCTTTGATTGATCCTCTTTTGGAGACATTAGACACAATGCTCCCTAAGTTAAAGACCTCATATGAAATAAATAAGACTCCTTCAAACATCCCTTTTTCATTTTATTCTTTTGCATTCTTGCATGTTGCATTTTTTCATTATGCATACATGGCCACCTTGCATAGCACAACTTGGATACCTGTGGTGCCATCTTGTACTTGTTCATGAGCTCTAAGAATCCAAGGCTTTTCTTGTCTCATGAACCACAAACTTGTCTTTTGTGGTGCCTTATCAAAGTTATCAAGAGGTATAACTTTGGTATGGTTGAGTGGGAAGCCCAATTAGCGGCATGAATTTCCCCATAGCCACCTTTGTGTGTGTGTGATTGCATACCAATTGTGTGTATGTATCTCACCCCTTTTCGCCATTCTCACCCGGTAGACAACTAAAAGTCTCATCGACCAAGAGTGAGTACACTTTCCTTTTAGATAAACAACCTAGATCTGATACACAACTAGCTAGACAAAATAGTTGAAGCTTGATCTAATTTTTCTCTCTCCACCCTTTCATATCACTCCTTGTGTGATATTTTGTGCTTATGTTCAGTTTTCCATGAGATCTTGATCCTTGGGGCTTGATCATCCCTTGTGGTCATAGTCATCTCACCTTACTAGCATGAATACATTAGACCCCACTCGACATGCATGATTCAACTACTTTAGTGCGAGTTTGAAGCAATTTCATCCTCTCACTAAAGTGTGGGCTAAATATGTCGCCAATAATTATAGCCTTTAACGGTTTTCACTCATTTGGGCCTTTTCCCTTGGATTTTGGCCTTTTTTTGCCTTGATTTAGTCTTGAATCCTTGCAAATCAACAACAATCTAAAGGTGTTTTATAAAGGCATTGTGAAGTGTTGTAACACACCTTCCCACTTTTCTAAGACCCTTTCAACAGAATTCAACTAAATAACCCCTTTTTACCCCTTTTCAAGCCATGTGTCAAAGTGTTGTAATTTATTTTCACATTTTCCTAGGCTTGTCATCAATAAATTAACCCTTTTTAATGTCAAATTGGTCCCTCAATGTAATTTTAGGCCTTACTTAAGTGTGTTTTGAGAGCTAAGCCTGATAAACATCATTTAACACCTTTTTATTCTCAACTACCACTTGAATTTGTCCAAGTGGACTAAGTCGCCACCTTGGGCGACCTAGTCCCTTTAGGCATAAAATTCAAAATTAAAACAAAAACCTAATGAGAATTTTCTTCCAGAACCCTAAGTTCGACCTATCATGTGATATTTTTTAGAAATTAGGGCATATCTTGTATAAATGAGGGTTTTCACCTTCACCCCCCCTAAGATCATTTTTCATCTTCACAGGTACTCTTGCACTCAAGCTTCTCAAGCAAGCACTCAAGCACAAGGCACTTCAAGAAACCTCCATTGAAGTTGGTTCTTGCATGTTGCAGACTTCAACAACAAAGGATCTAGTGAGTGATTTTACTTGCTTTACTATTCAATCATCTCTTCCTTTCATTTCATCTCATTTGGGTTTGAGTGTACCATCAATGGGGTTTGACTAAGGTAAACCTCTATTCTCTAACCCTAACATTTTCCTTGGCTTTGCATGTGTTTTATAGGTTGTGTACAAATTTGAAAAAGAATAAAGTATTGAAAAGGGTACCATCATTCCATTCAATTCAACTCAAGTCATCAAACCCTATGTGGAGAAAAAATACAAATTATAGGCCATTTTTTAAAGATTCTGACATGGGTATCTAATAGAAAGGGAAGTGCATGTGGCGGCCCACAAAATCAAACTCTGAATCTCTTGAAATTACTAGGAGGACTAGGTTGCCATAATTGGTGACCTTGTCCTTGTACTAGGCCTGAAAAAGGGTCTGGACATTTTTGGACACCCTTTTATTAGAAACCCACTTTGATAGATTTTCTTGATGGAAGGACTAGGTCACCCATTATGGTCTAAGTTGTTAGGGTTAGAAGGTAGATCTAAAAGTTAAATGCAGATTTTATCAATATTTTTTTAATAAAAAAAGAATGTGCACCTTCAATATGATATATTTGACACTTTATATATATATATATATATATATATATATATATATATATATATATATATATACTTGAGATATTTATCTATTCGTGAGAGGATCTAGTGGTATCGTTATATGTGATTATTTAATATTATTTCCTTCTATGTACTTCTAATGCTCCGTAAAATACATTCTCCACATCTCTTTGATTCAAAAAAAAATAGTACCTTTCTTCTTGGCTAATCAAATGCATTCAGGCTTCATTTTAATTGAGTTTTTATTGTAAACAAAAAAAAAGTTTGTACAAGAGTAATATTTCACTAGCATAAAACTACTTTCCACTCCAATAACGAGTTTTCTAGCCACTAACTTTTACAAAAAATGGTGAAATATAAGATAAGTAAATCTGTTGTAACCATCCCTAATTTCATGTTTTCTAACAAGTAATCTTTGTGGAGATAAATAAGTAAATATTTAAGTTTTACCTCCACCTGTCAAGAACTTGTAATTTACGTGTAATTTATGTTTCTCTTTTAAAACTGGTATGCCCCACTTAATGTTCATCTAAGTGCAAGAAGTTTGACTAGTTAGGATGTAAAATCATTTTTTTTAATTTAAATAATGTGGTATATTTCATAAGCCAGTCAATCAATCCTTTGAGGCTATATCTCTCTCTACCAGAGTACCTATTGCTCACTAAGGTGCAATTGCTAGTGGTATCGTTATATGTAATTATTTAAAATTATTTCCTTCTTTCTAGAGAGGCTTAATTCTTAAGACCTCTATTTGTAATTAGGGTTTCAGGGTTAAATCATTATATGTGATGTTATAATAGCATTTTATTGACATGTTTTGAAAATATCTTGGGAGTTGTACATTAAGTCATTCTTTATTAGTGTGTCAATGTGGCATCACAAGGTTTGTTTCACAACTACCAATACAATACTATAAAAAAATATTTAACAATAATTCAACGTAACAATACATATATTTAAGGCAGACAATACCTATAAATTAGGGCAAGATAGGACAGCACAACACCTATAAATTAAGGCAAGAGGGGAGAGACAGTACATATATTTAGGACAAGATAAGCGAGTAGAGGAGATTCATTTGTGCGCCTTCCATCACAAGGATCACATATACTCTACAGAAATTATAATGGATACCAAGTCTATGGGCGTTATTGAGAATGGAGATGCAGGTTTAGAAAGATCTGCATTACTGTTTGACTACAAGGAGAAAGGAAAGAGTATTGTAGGCAATGATGAGGAATTAGTTTGGTCTGAATGCCCTGATCATATACTGGAGAAGATGTTTTCGACACTACTGGTGGAGTTCAGTTCTCGATTGCGCATTGTGTGTAAAGAATGGAATAAGCTCTTGTCCTCTAACAGATTTCTGTCTCTACTGTTGGAGAGAGATTCGTGGATTCTCCTATGCAGTGACTCGCATGCAGTGGCCTACTGTTTCCTCACTCAATCATGGAAGGCTATTTCCCTTTCTTTCCTGCCAAGCCCAACAACTGAAAATCTCTCACAAGGGTATACAAAAAAATGTTCTGAATCAGGTGCAGGCCTACTCTTAATTGAAATCGCAGAGCCTCGGAATATATATGTAATCTGTAATCCACCTACAAGCACGTACAGAGAGATTCCGGCAGTCATAACAGATCATTCAAGTGTACTGGCAATAATGGACAACAGAGAGTCCTACAAAATTGTGGGTCTGCCGAAGGAAGAAAAGCCCCTTTACATACAAATTTACCATTGCTTTGAAATGTCATGGCAGATTGAAATTGAGTTGCCTCTGCCCGAAAAGGGTTTTAGTGCTTCGTTTATTCGTTGTGCTAAGGATGTTGTTATCTGTGCGTCATTCGAGATGGAATTTCTGATTTGGGACATGGAAGCTAAGCGGACGCAATTAGTGTCTCATCCAGAGCCGATTCTATTATTTTTGCAGGATACTTTGGTAAACTCAGTGACCTATAATCTAGTTGTATGTGGGTCGTCGATCCTGTTTGTGGCAAGATATATAAAGATGGACCCGGCCTTTGGCAGATTGGACTCTCAAGTGATTGTGTGGGAATTGTTTCGGGAGGAGGAGAGGTCGATATGGTGTTGGAAGGAGATGACAAGAATGCCTCCCAATATGTGTCGTAAATTTGTAGAGCAACCCGATTTCGAGAGCCAAATCATAGGGGCTGAGAATTATTTGTTGTGCGTCACAACTGAGCATAGTAAGACCAAGTTGTTCGTCTATAGTTTGCGTGACAACTGTTGGAGTCGGATCAGGCTTCCTCAGCGTGTCAAAGCTACTAGGTATAATTCAGTCTGGGGTTTTCAACCTAAGGTAGGTATGAAGGTATAGATTTCATCTTAGAGATGGAGGCAATTTTTACATTCCGTCTTTGGTTTCCAACATAAGTTAGGTATGAAGATACAGATTTCATCTAAGAGATGAGAGAATTTCCATGATTTCATAATTGCTGGTATTTAATAAATATGTTTTTTTCAATTTTCCACTTTAAAGAAGCACACAGTTTTCCAAACTTAGTTTTTGTTGCTAATTTTCCACTATAGATTTTCAAGATTAGTTTGTTGTTGCTAATTTTCCAGTCCAAATGTCTTTCTTAAATATTCCTTTTGAACATTACAATTCTTTTTAAAGTGCTATATCTAACATTTGCTTATGACAATAATCTCCACTAAACTGTCTTCCTGGTTTGTGGATTAAATTCATATACATATTATAAGTAGATTAGTGTTGCATGAAAAGGTAGATTAGTGTGTTACTCAACCAAGGATGACTTCCAGCAAAACCCATGTTTGTTAGATTTCCGAAAACAGTTAATTCCATATTTACAAAAGCTTTAAAACGTCACTGTTACAGTAATTTACATGAGCTAAAATGCACTAGGGAATATCATCTTGAACTTCATTTTACAATGTAGAGATAATCACTGTATTTAGTGAAGTATCTTCTTAAAACATATATTTACCATCAAAACTCTTATTTAATTTCAAAAGAATAGTTTTAATTTTAAGTTTTGTTGGATGTAAAAGTGATAAATTTTTTAAAATGGGATAGGAACAATTTTTAACATTAAATAGACAGAATCCTCAATCCTTAATAATAATTAAATAGATATATATCTATATTAACAGGTAAGTTAATAAGGTTATTGGCTAGCCAAAAAGAGGTCATGGATTCAAATCAAAGCATCTGTAAGATTGGAGAAGAGGTCATGGATTCAAATCAAAGCATTTGAACTTTGCACTTGCACAGGTAAGTTAATAAGGTTATTGGCTAGCCAAGACAACGTTGATTAAAACATACTCACAATACAGTTTTTTCTTGGGAGAGTTCTTTTATTACTTTTTAACAAATCAAAAGAGGCTTCAAACTAGGTCATCTAAGCATTATTCTCTCTAGAAAAAGAGTAATCAAGCAAGAGTTTAACGAGTTTAATGAATTTACTTATTAAAATGAATAAATTCCGAGTTCTTATTTTCTTATGAATCTACCTTATGCTTAATCACTGAAGTGAGTCTTTGGAAATAGTTTAACTATGTAGCATAGCAAGTATTTAGCTTTCTCTTATTTATACAAATATTTGAAGGCTTATCTCAAATGTTTCCAATGAAAGTGTTTGTACAATTGCTTCTAACTCTTGATTATCGGTGGTGCACTTTCTCTTTACTTCATTGATCTCTTCACTATTATATGTTATGAGCAGAGCCTTCTGGCTAATCATTGCTTCATGAAATATGCCTGGTAAATCACTTTACTAACTGGAGAAGAGAATTTCAAACAGAAATATTTATATAGTTGCACTGGGTTCTGTTGTTTTGTTTCCTATAACTTGATCTATTTAAAGTATATGGTAGATTCATATGATTTTCTATTTGTTACTGATGAAAATTTATGTAAAAAATGAGAAGAAAAATTATTTGGAAGTGTTTGTTTAGTATTAGATTTATAAGAATAATAAATTCAAATTTTTTCTTATTTTGTATTTGCAATTGAATTTGAAATATAATTGGACTGGGTTGTGTTGTTTTGTTTCTTATAACTTGATCTATTTAAAGTATATGTTAGGTTTATGTGATTTTTCATATGTTACTGATAAAAAATTATGTAAAAAATGAAGAGAGAAATCATTTGGAAGTGTTTGTTTTATATTAGATTTATAAGAGTAATAAATTCAAAATATCTATTATTTCCTATTTGCAATTGAATCTGAAATAATTTTAAATCAGTCTTTTATCTGTGTTTCACTTTACTCTTATCCAAATGTATAAAATAGATTTTATTGTCTTCCTATCAATACATTTCTAAAACCTGCAACAACAGCATTCTTCATCAATATATAAATATTTCAGAGTATTTGAAAAATTAAATAATGATATATTTTATGTACATTTAATATTATATTTTATTTCAATTGAGAAAATCTAAATGAAGCTGATTTTACTATTATATATGATAAACAACCCTGAAACAGAGGGTCCTATCTATGGTTGCTAATCAGAAATTTTGACTCTTCAACAGAAGTTTAGGGTTAAACTAACTTTAACTTATATGCAGTTTATTATTTGCATAATTGTACAAATGAAGAGCTTGTAAACAGGTGAGAAGTTACAAATTCATATCAGAAATGGATAGAATATATAAATTTGATAACCTAAATATTCCAAAAACTTGTGTGTATGTAGAAGATGTTCCTGAATCTAATCTGAATGCTTTCGAATATAAATCTTTGATATTTCATAGCTAAATGTTCTACATCTAACCCTAGCAAAATTGTGTGAATACAAGGTAATACACCCACATCAAAGAAAATGATCAAACCCTATCAATATTGCTTCTCGTGACCCTTGAGTGTCTAAATCTAGTTTTATCATTTCTGCGTTCAAAATAGAATGATACAATTGAATCTGCTAAGGGATTCGCATCAACCTGATTCAGGATCTAAGGTCATATTACCCTATAACAACGCCTAATTAGCTGCCATGGCCATGGTTATTCTGAATTACACTCAGAATGCAGATTCTATCTATAATAATCATGTATTTGTAAAGGGGATTAAATCACCTGAATTCATTGACAACACAAATGGAAATGCAAGGATTTGTGAAGGGGATTAAATCACCTGAATTCATTGACAGAACAAATGGAAATGCAAGGATTCTTTAGTGAGGATACTATCGTGGAGAACTGTCAAAGTAACAACCACCATACGCAACATGATTGTGCTGAGAAGTGTTTCCATGCTTAACTTGGGGTTACAGTATTAAAATAATCGGATATTCTATGCTCAGGGTTTTAAAGCTTATAGTTGCTTTAATATTTGAAACCTTCCCATAAGGATGGAGAATTTATTTTACACAATTAAATATTTAGCATTGTTGAGCGGTGGTTGCTTAGAAGTTTGGTGCAGCTGGTATTGATTTTGCAGCAGAGACTAAGGGATTTTTTTTTTCTCGTAGAAGGTGTAAATTAGCAATGGCCTCTTGGTGTACAGTGGGTACATTGAAGAGGTGTGGAAGGGTAATTTGGAAAAAAAAGGTGTATTTTTTGGATGTATTTGTGGACTACATGAGGTCAATTTTGGCATAGAAGGAAAATATGGAGCACTTGGACCCTTTTTTGTCTTAAGTGTTGTTGTGGATAACACATCATGTAAAGTTGTTCAAGTGGAATGTCAAATTTTCTTTCTCTTCTTCGCAGTTTCATAATCACATATAGGAATACCTCCAATCTACATGAGTTCACCTTAGTCAAAGAAGATTGATCTTGAGATATTACATATTCATCTATATCACAATGAGTATCTTATGTTAATTTGGTGTCTATTGAATCAATGGCATCAACATTACTCTTATGGACGGACTTCTATTGTTTCATTGAGCATCTTGTTGCTAAACTTTTTTTCCTATATTAGGAATCATATTTCCCATGTATGCCTTTGCTTAGGATGATGAAACCCTAGATTTACAAGGCCTTTTATCATTCAAAAATTCCATATCCAGAGAATGCATGAATGCTTTGTTTGTCTGTTGCAATTGGCCTAGCATAGTCTGCAATTCAGTAAACAATGTTGTTTCTATCACATTTGTCAACAAGAAGCTGGAAGGAGTCATTTCGGCTGCCATTGCAAATATCTCACCAAGCTGCAATCGAGTCATCAAATGTGTGGAAGATTTCTTTCAAATTGGAAGAGGGCTTGTCTATTGCACCTATCAACTTCATGTGAATGATGAATGAAATACTTGGCCTTTAAGTAATTCCTTTTATTTAACTTAATTAAACTGCCTTTCCTCCTTGTTATGATTTATTTTAAACTTAGCCATCTTCATCACCCTTTAGATTAGGAATACTACTATTTTTTTTATAGTATTATGTTTTCTTAGTCACCTTTGAATTTGACATGAATGATTTAAGTGATAGCCACTTTAGCAACATTCTTTTCCCTGAATTTTCTCATTCTACAATGGCAATAATTACTTAGATTTTTTTTGTTTTGGTTTTGTTAACATAGGGTACCATTCAAGACTAGTTTTATCAATTATTAAATTGCAACACAACTTATCTTCAATGCATTTTTCTGACACTGCCCCTGCAATTGCAAATCTCAAATCTAAATTTTTTGGACTTGGATACAAATTCCCTTTCATAGGAAAATTCCTCCCTAGCTTACCTATCTTGTTCTCTTCAGAAATAATTTCATAGGAAGCATTCCTTCAAGCTTAGGGAAATTATCTGGTCTAGAGTATTTGGACTTGGGAAACAATTATTTGGAAGGTAGCATATATGCTACCATTGTCCACTGCACCAGTTTATCAGTTGTCATTTAATGAACTTCCTTTCACTCTTAAAATTTTGGTAATTTGTAGTATTTCCTTGTTGAGTTTCACAGTGCAGTGTTAAAAATTAAGAGTAGAATTATGGCACCTGATCTTTTAATTTTTTCCTAGAGGAATAATGATATTTCACTATTTAACACATGTTCATACATTTGTTGCATAATGGAGCACACAAATTTGTACTTGTGAATATTGGCCTTCACCAAAAGAATAAATCATAATTTGTTTTCAAGGTACCTAATTTCCTTGTACATATGGACTTGCCATAGTGTTAAAACACTAAAAACAAGTGAGAAATGGTGCTAATAAGAAACAATAAAAATTTGTTTGTCATGCTGGATGTAAACAATATAGAGTGCACTCTCCTAGATTCAATCAATTATTGTGCCAACATTTTAAACTTCCTATTTTAACATTTGATTTTATTTTTAATGATTTGCAGGAGTTGAGTGTTGTGAGCAACTAGCATAGTTTGAAATTAATATAAATTTGGTGGCTTATTTGACAACAATTTTACATCAGGGGAATGCAACTACAGATAAATTTGGCATAGTTTGAAATCAATATAAATTTGGTGGCTTATTTGACAAGAATTTTACATTAGGGGAATGCAACTACAGATACAGTGCAACTATCTGTTCAGACATATGCTATCTAACAACACCATTGGGAGCATTTTTTGATGATGCATAATGGGGGGATATTGGACTATTATTGTTTTTTCATCAATACTTCCTCCTGTACTGGTGATGTATATCCAACAATAACTAAAGTTCAATCCACTATATTTTTACCTGGTATTTACCTAATTGCATTAGGAACATTAGGAATTAGGTGTTGGAGTGAAAATACACTAAGAGGGAAAGGGGGGGGGGGTTAGAGACACCAATCTCAAGGAGCTCCAACCCCTTTCCTGATATACAATAGAATGTATAATAGTATAGAGGATCTCTCTATTTCACTTGATTTATGTCAAGTGCCTCTTGATAGACAAAGCATAGAATTTTCAAGAGTCAAAATTGACTATTCAGAATTCCACACATTATCTAATCTCGATGTAGCTTGAGGAAAATCTCATCACAGTCACAATACAATCTCATCAAATTGTATTACAATGATACATCTTTTTTTTCTTTTCGCACTATTTGATTTGCAACCTTTTTCCATACAGAAACTACAAATCTGACTACCCACTGTGTTTTCAAATTTTCAGCATCAAAATCCACAAAAGACTTTCACATAACTTAATAGTAATGCCTTTGTTTCAAGTTTTGTTTTCCTTTCATGATAGAACCCTAATCTCACTGGTTTTGGCTTTTTATAGAAAACATCATTACATATTGGAAGTATTACCATTGTTGCTCGAATTTCACTTTCCATAAAGTTATACAAGGTTGCTTCCATGTTACATAATTACTGTCAAGTAACAGTTCTGATTTTGCAGTGATCATAAAAGAATATTATTTCTTTCTATCGAGGATAGAACAAAAATGTCCAAAAATAGATGTGTGATAGAACATATCTTCACTAGAAGCCTGCACATGAAGTGCTTACACAAAAGCAGTGAGAACTCATCTTTTAAAATGGAAAATGATAACCATTTTACCTTGATAGAACCAACAATGCAACTGAAGAGTATTTTTAGCAAATGAAACCTCATCCATATTATACCCAAAAGTAGTAATGAAGAGTACATATTCCATAAGAATTTGGACAAGAAAGCTGCTATGAAAGTGAAGTAACTGAAACCCCAAACAACATGTAACCGAAAGCTATTAATCATGCACTATAATAGTTACCCACAATTTCAAGTGAGGCTGAGAGAATATTCCATGAACCATACCCATTATAGTGGCTGCAATTCTTAAGTAACTGAAACCACAATGAAGTGCGACTGAATTAACCTCACAAAAATGCAACCAAGAACCGTTATTCATGAACCTGGAGATAATAAACTAAAGAAATTTGATGACTATATTACCCACAACCAGAAATCACAATTCCTTAAAATAACTATCAAAATAGCCTTTAAAAGAAATTGCAATCACATTTTTTATTTTTTAAAAATAAACATTTCAGACTTTTCTCTTGAAAGCAATAGATGTTTTCATTTATCATTTTGCATAAGAGAGAAAGAATCAGCTCGTAATCATCTTGCTTGTCCAGAAGCGGATCTGTAAACCAGTCAATAGAAGAATACCTGATAGTAATGAGGTTGTTGTCAAAAGAGGTTTACCAGTCCTGTAGAGGAGAAAAATGACCAACAACCTTCCAAACTCGTGCCTATACCCAGTGGTTGAAAGAAGACAAATGGAGCGACCACTGTGTTGGTCTTCTTACAACTTCCAAATGCTATCCAAGAACAAAAAATCCAAGAATAACAAAGAAACGGACGAGAGAAATGATCCATGGTGGCGGCCATTAGGGTTCCAAACAAAAAATGTGAAAAGAGTGAAATGAAAACAGTTTGCCCTAATGTTTCGAAGCAAGCAAAGCGAATTCCTTTGCAAATGATGATAAGCATTTGAAGTCCAAAAAGGACAGTGATTAAACAAAATATCATTATTCCATGTCAAGTCTGCGAGCTTATCCAAGGTTTGCATGCCGACAGGCATTATGGCATTTGACTATTTTAGACAATGTGTAACACCGACTCAATAATACCATGCATTATTTCATAAATAGTTTCGAACTCATAAGACTTAAAGTTCCCAAAAAGTCAAGGCAAAGTCACATCCAATGTGACATAAACAATAACCAAACCTTTTATGACTGCAGTCAGCCTTAAGGCTTGAAGTAAATGTCAACCAAATGACCCAAAACATATACAAATAGAAGATCGAATAGAATGCCTTTACCCAAGGTTTAGTGTCACCTTGATTTGCACAAAGCTAAATTATGTGCCATTTCCAAATGAAGTCCAAAGACATAATGAATAGAGAAGACTGGATTTTCATGATGAATTCATAATGCCTTAGAAATAGAAGCTAGATATTATGCAAGATTTTGAATGCCATTATCCCATACCAAATACCATAACTAAATTCATTAAAGCCAACTTTCCAAGAGATGAAAACTGAAAATGCTCACAATAATAACAAGATTGATCCTCAAACCCATGCCACTGACAAAAGAAAGAGAAGTATACTTTAACAAATGTCAAGATGCTTGTAACTGATCAAGGATAAGTAATCAACCTATAAAAGAGTTGATCATGCCAGTCACTTGTAATCAAGTGAAGTACTGAAACACATATGTTAAACCAGAAATGTATCACCTGATCAATGGAGCAAATAACCAGTAATCAGAATACCTTAACAAAGATTTGCATAATGAGTTAAACGATCAGTACCACCATATAATAAAGTCAATGAAGTAAATGTGCCAATCAAAAAATGGATCAACTAAGAAGATAACCATCAAGATGCCAGGTAAACACAAATTGACATCAAGGACAAAAATAGCATAAGTGGGATTCAACAAACTCCCCCTTTGTCCTTGATGGACAAACTAAGCCACCAAAACAAAGATAATGAACTATAACCGAGTGCTCAAAATTCTCCCCCTTTTTGACACAAGGATAAAGGGAGACCAACAAAGATAAAATAGAACCAACTGTGGGATGCCATCAAACTGCAGATTTAACCTTTGATCAGCAAAGTATGAGCTGCAAGAAGAGCTAACCAACTCCCCCTATCACCAAGATAGACTATTTAAGATAACAGATATTGAGAGACAACTCCCAATCGACACCTAAGTCTTTCAAAAACATCTTTAGCCAACGGTTTTGTAAAAATGTCAACAACCTGTGCTTGTGTAGGAGCATATTGCACTGATACCTCATTAGCCAACACCTTTTCACGAAGAAAATGAAACTTTATAGCTATATGTTTAGTTCAAGAGTGCATAACTGGATTTTTTGAGATATTTATTGCACTAGTATTATCACATAGAATAGTAATAGATTTCAGAATTTCAATACCCATATCTAATAATGTCTGTGACATCCAAATTACCTAAGTGCAGTAAGAAGTGGCAGCTATATATTCTGCTTCAGCAGTAGAGAGCGAAATAGATTCTTTCTTTTTGTTGTGCCAAGCCACTAAACGATCACCGAGAAAGAAAGAAGCACCACTGGTGCTTTTCTTGTCATCTAGACATCCTACCCAATCATAATCAGTATAAGCTACTAAAGAGAAATCAATTCTGGGATACCAGAGCCCATAATCAATTGTGCCTTGTACATATTTAAGAATCCTTCTCACAGCATTTATGTGAGATTCCTTAGGAGATGATTGAAAATGAGAAACCATGCAAACAAATTGCATTATGTTAGGTCTTGAGGCTGTTAAATACAATAGGTTGCATATCATTGACCTATGATCAGTTGATTTTATAGCAGGAGAGTCATCAACTTTGCTAAGTTTACAACCAGTAGCCATTGAAGTGCTTACAGGATGACTTTCATCCATTTTAAACCTTTTTAACATTTCTTTTGCATATCTTTCTTGAGATAAAAAGATGCCAGAGTCAAGTTGTGAAAACTGAAGACCTAAGAAAAATGACAGTTCTCCCAACGTAGACATTTCAAATTCAGATTCCATGATTTTTGAGAATTTTTTACTCAAGGCAGTATTGTTGCAACCGAAAATGGTGTCATCAACATAAATTTCAACAAAAAGAATATCAAATCCTTCAATTTTAACATACAGATTGCTGTCAACTCCTCCTCTAATGAAACCTTTTGACAGTAAGTGACTGTCCAATCTGGAGTACCAAGCTCTAGGAGCTTGTTTTAGGCCATATAGACCCTTTTTTAGCCTATAGACATGATTGGGTTTGTTTTTACAGATAAACTCTTCAGGCTATTCTATGTCAACTTCTTCTTCTAAGTATCCATTTAGAAAGGAAATTTTTACATCCATTTGATATATAGTGAAATTTTTGAAAACAAAATATGCCAAGAAAATTCTAATGGATTCAAGCCTAGAAACAAGAGCAAAAGTTTCACTGAAATCAATACCTTCTTTCTGAGCATATCCTTTGTAGACATATCTAGCCTTGTTGTGAACAAAATGACCATGTTCATCATGTTTATTTCTAAAGATCCACTTGCCTCCTATGAAATTTTTGTCATCTGGTCTTGGGACTAGATCCCAACCAAGTCTGATTTTTTTCAATTTGATTAATTTCTTCTTGCATTGCATTAAGCCAGCATTCAACAGTTAAAGCGTCATCAAAAATTTTGGGCTCAAACTGGGTGATTAAACAAAATGCAGTAAGCTCAGCTATGTGAGCTTTTTCATCATAGTTAACAGTTCTTTTCCTTGTTTGAACTCCTGCAGATCTATCTCCTATAATAAGATCTTTAGGATGGTTCCTAGCAAGAAATTTTGAAGGAACTTTGGGCTCACATTTTTTTGAGCTGATTTCAACATCTTTAGGATTTTCTTCAACAAGTTTAGGGCTTGCTGGTTTTGTTTCAGGCTTTGCAGTTTCAAAGCCTTCAATAATTATATCAAGTTCAAAATCGTCCTCTTCATCATCCTACATAGGTTCAGCATCTAGAAGCAAATTTTCATCAAATTTGAACTTTACAGATTCAACAATTTTGTTCAGCCTATTGTTAAAGCATTTATAGGCTCTAATGTGAGTAGAGTATCCTAAAAAATACCTTCATTAGTTTTAGATTGGAAACTACCTAAGTTTTCATCATCTAGATCTTGATAAAACACTTGCAGCCAAATATTCCGAAATATTTAATTTGGGCAGATTTACCATACCACAGTTCATATGGAGTGAAATTTGATTTCACTATGATCTGGACTCTATTCAGAATGCAAACAACTGTATGAACAAATTCTTTCCAATATGTATTTGGCAGATTTGCTTCATTTAACATGGTTCTTGCCATCTCTTTTACAGTCCTATTCTTTCACTCAACAACCCCGTTTTGTTGGGGTTTTTTGGCAATAATATATTGTCTTTTTATGCCATGTTTGTCACAATAGTCTATGAATTTTGTGAGGTGAATTCACCACCTTTGTCATATCTTAAAAATTTTAGTTTTAAGTCTGACTCTCTTTCTACCAGTTTTCTAAAAACTTTAAAACGTTCAAAAGCTTTTGATTTATTATTGAGAAAGGTAACCCATACCATACGAGAGTATTCATCAACAAACAACATGAATTATTTCTCACCATTTATGGATCTAGTCCTTGTAGGACCACATAAGTCAGTATGAACACTTTGTAGAGGCTTAGTAGAGAAATGTTCCTTGGATTTAAATCTTACCTTGGTTTGCTTTCCTTTGAGACACTCTTTACAAACAACTTTGTCAGGTTTTCTAAGAAGGGGCAAACCTCTTACATTTTGATTTTTGCTAATTCTGACCATATTGTCAAAATTAATGTGGCCTAGTCTCTTGTGCCACAACCAGCTTTCTTCAACATGACTCATTAAGCATATACCATGATTGTTTTCATGTCCAGGGGTGTCAAGTAAGTTGTAGACATTTCCTTTTGTCCTTCTTCTAGCAGCAACAACTTTACCTGATTGGTTTTTGATTTCACATCCTTGTGAAGTGAATAGAACTTGATAGCCACTATCATAGATTTGACTGACACTCAGAAGGTTATGTTTTAATCCTTCTACATAATAAATGTTGTAGATTGGAGTGTCTTCATTCAGAAATAGAGAACCTCTACCTTTGATTTGAATTCCAGAGTTGTCTCCGAATTTTACATATCCACCAACATAGTCTTTTAGATTTGTAAATTTTTCTTTGTCACCAGTCATGTGGTTTGAACAGCCACTGTCCAGGACCCATAGGTCCTTTTTCTTTGAGTGAAAGATAGTTTGAACAAGCATAGTTTTTTCAAGGTTGTTAACTACTTTGGGTTTCTAGACTTTGATAGTTTTCAGCTGTTTATTTTGTTGATTATCATTGCATTGCTTTGCAAAATGACCCAAAGATTTGCATGCAAAACATCTAATCTGTCTTGCAAAACCATGATTCTACCTAAAGCCAAATCTAGGAGTTCTAGAATTCATAAATCTGCAAGAATTTACTTTGTGACCAAATTTATGGCAAAAGTAACAATACCCATAAAAGAGAGGGTAGGAGTTGTAAACCATTTTGTTGCTCCTAAAAGGATGAATATGATCCTTGACAAACTCAGAATGTTTGAGTTCAGGATTTTTGTTTCCATCAACAACATTATTCTTTTCATTGTCATTTGAACATTTACCTTTAACAAAACCAATAACATTTTTGTCTTTGTTTAATTTTTGTTTACTAAGCATGTCATAAAATTTGAGAGTGCTTTCTTTCATATTTTTCAATAATCTTCCTGAGATCTAAAATCTCATGTTCAAGTTTTTGAATTTCTTGGTCTTTAAAACTTATGTCAATGCAAAGACACTCTTCAACTCTCTTGGATTCTTCAAGTTGAGTTTTTAATGAAATTATCTCAAGATTTATGAGCTGCTCTTATGAGCTATCTGTAACAACATTCTGTTCTTGAGCACAAAACTATTTCTTGAGTTTTCTCAAGTCTTTTAGAGCACATTTCAGTTCTCCTTCATAATCCACTTCACCTTCTTCAACATCATTGCTATTAGTTTCAACTTGCTGAATGATTTCAGCCATGAAGATATTTTCATCCCCTTCATCTAGAGAGTCATTAGATTCAGAATCTGTTTCATTTTTGCTAAATAGACTTTTCTTCTTTTTGAAATTTAATTTCCATTTGGGTCTATAAGCCTTTTTCTTGGAAAATTTCTTAGATTTCTCGTTATCACTATTTGTGTGACCGTAGGGAAAATTTGCAGCAAAATGGCCTATTTTTCCATAGTTAAAGCATTTGAAGGAAATTTTTCCCTTACTTACTAGAACCCTTTTTGAGTTTCCTCACAAAATGGGATTCTTTAGAATCAGAAAATTCTGATTCAGAGAGCTCATCCCTTTCTTTCCTTTCAGCATTAAATGCTGATTCATTTCTAGTGGTGTTGTTTTTACTAATCCTCATTTCATAGGCAGTCAGAGTGCCTTGTAGACTGTCAAGGGTAAGTTGGGTAAAATGTTTCTTCTCTTCTAGAGTAGCTACCTTAGCTTCAAATTTTGTTGGAAAGGTTCTGATGTGTAGGATGGTGAAATCTTATACATGGATTGTATAGATTCAGCCATTCTCATAGAATAACATAGTTCATTTACTCCAAACAAAATGCTAAAGCTAAACCAAACATGTAATAGAGCAAATGAAATACAACCTATTCTATGGTGGATTGGTGCCCTCCATGAAGATGTGAGAGAGCCCTTTCCCAATCCCTTTCTAAGCCAAATGAGATAGACAATGAGTTGCTATGAGCTCAAGTTGCCTATAGTTTAGATGCCTTCCAAGTGTGTTGTAGAAATGAGAGAAGATGGCTTGCATTTATAGGAAAAGTTGATAGAAGAGAGGCCAAAATTAGGCAATGTGGGACTAAATCCCATCCAATAGGATAGAGACACTTGTCATAATGGGATTGGTCAAAGCTTGTGCAAGTTTTGGCCAATGTGCCCATTCAAATTTGAAAAATGTTAATAAATGCATGTTGTTGAGAGTTTTGGGGGGAATAATCTTTGTCCAAAAAAGTCAAAGATGAGAGTTATTGAGGGAAAATAACTCTTTTTAATAAATCAATAAATTGATTTATTGGTGCAAGTGGGTGGGTTAGTTAGGAGTTTAGATTTGACTCTAGTTGAGTCAAAAGCTAGAGAATGCTAATCATGATTTAGAAGTCAATTAATTTAGATTAATTAACTTAGGGGATATTAAGAAGTGACATTTGATAAATCAAATGAGAAGAACTTTAAGGATTTGATTAAATAATTTAATTTATTTAATGAACCTTAGGAAATTAATCAATAAATATTTTAATTGATTAATAGAAGAAATGAATGTTAATTTGAGCGAGATATATGATGTCAGTTTTGCATGTCTATATTTTGCCCCTCTTTGAAGCAATGTACTCGTTGCATTGGTTCAAAGAATGATGTTGCCGGCATCGAAATTAAAAAATTCTTTGGTTTTTTCGGATGCCCCAGTGGAAAATAAGTATGTTAGTACATTGCCCCCTCGAGAGATCGAGCAAAAAGATACAATTTGAGGTGGATCTCGCGACAAAGAGGTTCAAAATGAATGTATGGATGGTTAGACTATATGATAATGATGATGTAGATGAGATGTTTGGAAGATGCTTAGAATAACAAATTTATATTATCGTAAACAACTTTAAATGATTATGCAATGCATGTGAGATGGATGAGATGGATGATGTTGTCCTGATATGATGGTATGACATGATTATGCGAAATGAGAATACGGATGCAAGATGGATGCATTGTTAGCATGAAAGAAGATAGAAGAATGAGAGGGATGAACCCTTAAATTCAAGAAGATGAAGAAGTCCAACAAGTCTCCTAGTCATCAAGACTTTATTGGATATGACGATGAATGATGATGATGTGTTGCTTATCCAAGGATGGGAAAAGAGCGTACCTTTCTTTATGTTTGATAACACATGTAGGTGCGATGCATCAAGGTATTAAGAACCAGGATGGCGTTGTGCCTAGTGTGATGGACTTTGACTCGACAATCAGATAGGAGTACTCTTGTTCACACTTGACAAACATACCCTTATTCAGAATGCAGTTCAGATATTCTAGACATCTCGGGCCAAAACATTAGAAGGCAAGCCTTCTTATGTGGTCAACAAGATACCTAAAACATCCTTCCTACAAACAAAAAAGAAATATGCATGACGAAGTTATTTTACAAGAATATCCAAAAAGCACAACAGATAAAAGGATAATGATCATTGCCCCATTCCTTTCTCTCTAAACCTGTTTTGTTTAGGCATCATCAAGAGGTCCTTGGAATGAGTGCAAAATAAGATAAGTCAAAAAGACCAAAATAAAGTAAACAAACAAGTAAATGTTCTTCGTATCACTAGCCAAGACTAAACTACTGTGGGGTACCTGATGCTTATGTCCATCGCAGGAAAGCTTCATCCTAGGACATGTAGTGATCAAGGTTTTGGTGAGATTGATTGCGTGATAAGCTATTGATACTCTGAGTTGACCAACTTGCTGACTTACTGACTTAGACTTGAGACTCTGACGATAAGGCGTTCACTTTAGAACCTACTAAACTTGCTTCTGACTAACTCACCAAAGGGTGAAAGCGACGATGATTTATTATGAGTGATGAAAATCACGGGTGAAAGTGAGATGAAATGGATGCACCATTTTGGTTTTTTTTCAGATATTTTGAGGCTATTTTTTGGAATTTTGAGATGTTTTAAAAATGTTTTTGGTATTTTCAAGATTTTACAATGAACAGACTAACTTAAAGACCTATCCTAGGGGTCTCAGGAGCTGATCCATAGATTAGCCTTGCCTATGTTATATACACAGAGACCACATAGTTCGACTGGTGTTGGACTGACTTGATGATAATATGGACAAACAGATTGCCATTTTATTGCCTAAAGGACTGACTTAAGATGTAGACTAGATGGGCAAACGGATTGCCAATGCGACGGATGCCTACAGGACTGACCCAACCGTCTCGTGGGATGATCAAAGATCAGCCTTGCCTACGTTCAAGCTCAGAGACGACGTAGTTCGACAAGGTAGAAAAAACTAACAAGACTTAATGATGAAATTTTTGAAAATTTTCTGATATTTCGACATGTTTTTGGATTTTTGATGATTTTTCTAGATGTTTTTGAAATTTTTGATGGATTTTTTGAATGTTTTTGGAATTTTTGATGAATTTTGAAAAAGATCATGAGAATATACACGAATCCGATCTGATGTTGCGAGAATGTGCCCCCAGTGTGGTGCGATAGACTACTTCGATAAAGGCAGGATAGACTGACCTTAGAAATGCCAAGTAGTTCCAATGGTGGAATATAGTACAGATACCAACGCAGGCTATGGTATGGATGCGAGCGGATAAGTGGAATGCGATGGAGTGGATGAGTTGTGCAGATCCTAATAGATGGGGAAGGTACTTTATTTACACTTGAATGCCTGTTTGCCAGGTTTTCACCAAGGTACTTGCCCAAAGCGCCACCGAAGTGGTTTTCACTAGAGGATGATTTTTTCTCTTTACTATTTTTCAATCCTTTTCTGATTTTTTTGGATTTTTTGATCTTTTGATTTTTTTTGTTGTCACCAAGATGCCTATTTGCCAGGTTTTCATCGAGGTAACCATTTTTTCAGGACTTTTTCTGATTGTTTTTGTATTTTCTGGTTCTATACCTTGCAAGGTTTAGGCATAAAACTTTTTGAGGTGAGAGCTATTCAGAGGCTCCTGCAGAGGCTCGCCTTCTGGTGTTGCTAGTTGATATGCCCCTGATGTGTAACTTGCAGTGATGACAAAAGGTCCCAGCCAGTTGGGCTCAAACTTTCCCTTTGTATCTGGATTTGGCACGTTCTTTTGGTTTTCTTTCAGCACGAGGTCACCAACTTGGAAAGTGCGTTGTCTGATCTTCTTGTTGTAGCTCCTTTTTAGGCGATTCTGGTACACTTGTAGATGATTAAGGGCATCCATGCGCCTTTCATCTAGTAATTCCAGCTCATTGAGTCTTGTGACCCTGTATTCCTCATCTGTGATAAGGTTTTGCAGTGATATCCTTAGTGATGGGAGCTCGATCTCAATGGGGAGTATGGCCTCTGATCCGTAGACCAGAGAGAATGGGGTGGCACCTGTTGGCGTGCGGATGCTGGTGCGGTAGGCCCATAAGGCGGGATTTAACTGCAGATGCCAGTCACGACCAGAGTCATTGACTGTTTTCTTGAGGATTTTCAAAATGGTTTTATTTGTAGCTTCTGCTTGGCCATTGCCTTGTGGATAATATGGAGTGGAAAAGCGATGCTTGATTTTGAATTTTTCACACAAGTCACGGACATCCTGATTCTTGAAGGGCGTCCCATTATCAGAGATAATGGATTGGGGGACACCGTACCGACAAATGAGGTAATTCAGGATAAACTTGGATATCTGCTTTCCGGTGATGTAGGTCATGGGAATTGCTTCGACCCACTTAGTGAAGTATTCGGTGGCGGTGATAATGAATTTATGGCCATTGGATGAGGTGGGTGATATTTTACCAATGAGATCAAGCCCCCATTGTGAAAAGGGCCAAGGTGTAACAATAGGATGCAGTTCTTGAGCTAGTGCATGAATAAGATCTCCATGCTGTTGGCATTGCAAGCATTTTCTGACAAAATTGTGTGCCTCTTTTTCCATCGTCGGCCAGTAGTACCCTGTTCTTAGCAACTTTTTAGCCAAGGTCATACCACTTGAGTGTGACCCACACGTGCCATTGTGTACCTCAGTTAGAGCAGTCAGGGCTTCCTCGGGTTTTAAACAACGTAACAGGGTTCCATCGGTACTCCTACGGAAGAGGGTCTCTCCTAGGATGACGAATCGTGAAGTCCTTTTGATGAAAGTGCATTTTAGGTTTGGGGTGATGTCAGTGGGGAGGAATCCTAACTTTAGGTAGGTGTATATATCATGATACCAAAGATCATCGGGACCAATGAGTTCACATGCGTATTCTGACTCTGGTACCTCGAATGTGGGTACGAGAAGCTGCTCTATGAGGAATTCATGTTTCGAGACGTTACGAGGGATGTCGAGTAAGGATCTAATTGTCGCCATTGCATCAACCGCTCTGTTGTTTTTCCTTGGTATCTGCTCAAAGGTAATGTCGATGAAAGATTCCTTGAGGCTTTCTACCACCTTCTTGTATGGTGTGAGCTTATCATCCTTGGTTTGGTATTTGCCGTTGACTTGGTTGATGATAAGTTGCGAGTCGCCATAGACTTTTAATGCCATGATTCGCCATTGTGCTGCAATCTTGAGTCCTATGGTCAAAGCCTCATATTCTGCTATATTGTTCGTACAAGGGAATGCCAGCTTGTATGATCTAGGTATGCAGTCTCCTTGCGGCATGATGAAAAACACACCAGGTCCCGACCCATGTTGTGTCTGAGAGCCATCAAAGTATAACTTCCAGTGGTCTGTTGCATCAAGGTTAAAAAGGGACTCATCTGGGAATTCTGATATGAGTGGATTATCTGTGTAGAGGGGAGCTTCTGCCAGCTGATCCGCAATGACTTGTCCTTTTATGGCTTTTCGTTCTACATACTCGATATCATGTTCAGATAATATCATTACCCACTTAGCCATTCTACGTGTAAGCGCTGCTTTTGTCAATAGGTACTTTAGAGGGTCTATTTTGGCAATCAACTTGACTTGGTGCGCTAGCATGTAGTGTCTAAATTTCTGAGCTGCAAATACCAGTGCTAGGCAAGCTTTCTCTATTGATGTGTAATTGAGCTCATGTCCCACCATTGTTCTGCTGATGTAGTAGATAGCTCGCTCGGTTCCCTTTTCATCATGTTGGGCTAAAAGGGCCCCCAGGGCGGCTGTTGTTGTGGAGATATATAGGATTAATGATTTCCCCACAATTGGTGGCATCAATATAGGTGGTGTAAGTAGATATTCTTTTATTTTGTTGAATGCTTGCTCGCATTTGTCATCCCATCTGAAAGCTACTCCCTTGTGAAGTAGGTGTGAATAGGCAATCTGTTTATCTGCCAATTGTGCTATGAATCTTCGGATGGACTGGAGCCTTCCTTGCAATCCTCTTAGTTGTTTCAATGTTCTTGGTGGTTTCATTTCGAGGATTGCTTTTACCTTTGCAGGGTCTACCTCTATCCCTCTCATTGAAACTATGTATCCTAGCAGCTTCCTTGATTGTACCCCAAAGACACACTTCTTCGGGTTGAGTCTAACCTTATATTGTTCGAGCCTGTCAAAGATAGCACTTAGAGTTGCTATATGGTCTTGTCTCTTCTTTGATTTAGCAAGTATGTCATCTACATAATCTTCGACTGTTTTGTGGATCATGTCGTGGAAGATTAATGTCATGGCTCTTTGGTAGGTAGCTCCTGCATTCTTCAACCCAAATGGCATTACATTCCAGCAGTAGGTGCCCCAAGGACATGTGAATGCTGTCTTGTGTTGGTCTTCTTTTGCGATCAATATCTGGTTGTACCCCGAGAAACCATCCATTAGGGACAGCATCTCATGTCCGGCCGTCATATCCACTATCATGTCAATGTTGGGTAGTGGAAAGTCATCCTTGGGACATGCTTTGTTTAGGTCTCTGAAATCAGTGCAGATGCGGATGCCCCCTTTCGGTTTTGAGACTGGTACGAGGTTAGATACCCATTCTGGATAGTCAATCGGGCGTATGAAGCCAACATCCAGAAGTTTCTGTAGCTCAATCTTTACAAGCAAGGCTATTTGTGGGTGCATCTTCCTTAGCTTCTGTCTGACTGGTTTTGCTCCAGGGTGAATGGCCAAATGATGCACTACTACTTCAGGATCTAGGCCTGGCATGTCTACATAGGTCCACGCAAAATTTACCTTTCTCTCCTTTAGGAAAGCTGCCAGTAGTTTTTGTTCTTCTTCTAGGAGGGATTCTGCATAGAAGGTAATTTGTGGTTCTGATTCTGTTCCTAAGTTGACCGGGTTGCACTGTTCTGCCAATACTGTTGACTTCTCCTGGTGTAGAGCAGTAGGGGGAAGATTGAATCCTTCATCCTCTGGTGCCTCAGAGAGGTTTTCGCCATTGGATGCGTCCTTTATTTTTACTATTTTATGGTTAGAGAGTGCCACAGTGTGGTTTTCACTCAATAACTCTGAGCTTATTCTCGATCTTTTTCTTTTGCGACTGAAGGACTCAATCGTCTCCCCATAGTATGCTTGTGTGTCTAGAGTGATATCAAATCCTGCCTTGTGATCTCCAGATGGAACAGTATCCCTTAGTCCCATGAATTCAGACAGAGCCTCATCATTTTCAAATGAGTCTAGAATCGGCGGTCCCCGTTGGTCGTGATCGATGAGTTGGGGGTATACTAAGTGGATTTGGTGGGTTTGTTGGATTGGCTCAGCGGGTGAGACACTAATCATCAATAAGGTGGAATCTTCAAAGAGCCCAGGTAAGCCACCTATGGTGTCATCATCGTCACTGCTACTACAAACGTCAGTTATGTCAAATGTGAAGTTATCGAGAGGTAGGCCTGTGGATACGGGTAATCTAAGGTCAGTTGCCGAGACCCGAGGAGAGGACCTGACTGCCCTATTAGGAACACTTCTGCCACGCACAGTTATACTCGGAGGGGTACAGCCGAGGCCAAGGTTTTGCGTTCTTCTTTCTGCAATGATGGGCTCCAACCGTCCATCACTGTTTCTTCCTAGGCTTTCATTCCTGTTATAGCCCATGGCAAACATCATTTGTAACCCTCTGTTTGTTTCCTCCATAGGTAGGGTGGGAGTGGCTCTTTCATCTTGGTACAGAGTGTTTGTGATGTCCTCCTCGTCCACATTTTCTTGACTAAGATCCCCCCAACTGTGGAATCCAGAGGGTTCTGTTCTAGTGCGGACAGGTGTTTGAGTCAATTGTGGTTGCCCATGTGATCTAGGAGATTGTGGTAACTCTCCTACAACAAAATAATTTCTCTTCATTCTATAATCACCGCATCCATTGTCCTATATCATGTTCTTGATCTCGGATATGTCGGGGATGGCGGGTGTCTCTGTCACAGAAGTGGAGGTGAGATTAGCTGGGTCTATGTATGAAGTGGATGGTCCTTCATCATTTTTAGGTACTTGAGGGATCTTGTAAAACTTGGCTTCCAAGTTTTTGCAATAGGCGAAGGGTTCGGGATCCCCATATATGGTAACGTCCTCGTTTTGATATGAGAACTTAATGCACTGATGATAGGTTGAGGCCACTGCCTTCATTCTGTGTATCCATGGGCGTCCCAGGAGGATGTTGTATGGCAAATCAAGGTCAAGAAATTGACAAGTTGTTTCCATGGTTGCTGGCCCCACTTGGATGGGGATCTTGATAGTGCCCTGAGACACTCTTTCTTGGTCATCATATGCTCTTATGGTGATACTTTTGTTTTTATTGATGGAATCCTCGGCGAATCCCAATTTCTTTATAAGTTTCAGAGAACAAATATTAAGACCTGCACCACCATCTACCAGGACTCGCTTGACTTTCTTTTTATGAACTAGGATTTGGAGGTGAAGTGCCCGGTTATGAGATGGCTGTGAGGGGAAATCTTGGTCCGAAAATGTGATGAGATTCGGGGCAACGATGTTACCTACCATAGCCTGAAATTGCTGTGTGTCAAGGGTAGCAGCGACGGTAGAGGCAGCTAGTGCTTCATCCAGGATCTGTCGATGAGTGGCGGAGATTTTTAGTAATTCCATGATGGATATTTGTGCGAGTGTTCTCTTTAGTTGGTCAATTACATTGTAATCATAGGGGACGGCCTTTGTGTTGGTAATGGGGGTCTTAGCAGGTGCCCCGGCAATGGTAACTTTTCTGCCTCGTGTGGTGACTCCATAGTCATTGTTGGTTCCCTTGATATTTATGACAGTGACCAACTCGTCGACACATCCGACTATCTCCTCGTATACTAGATTGGCACTAGCATACTTTTGTTTACCCTTATTAGTCCCTTGGTTATTTCCCTGATTATGATTAGGCATCGGATTCATGTAGATTTTTAGGTCTTGGTTTCCGGCCGGCTGCTCGATGTTGATGACCTTATCCTCGATGAGGTCTTGGATGATATTCTTGAGTCTCATGCAGTTGGCGGTGGTGTGTCCTTTAACGTTGTGGAAGTCACACAGGAGATTCTCGTTGTACCACGGCAGTTTGGTCATGGGCTCTGTGTATTGTTCGGAGTTAGAAATTTTGATTAGGTTTTCTTTGACCAATTTCTTCATGACAGACTCAATCGATTCGCCAAGGGCTGTGAACTTCCTCTTGGGGGGAAACTTGTTGCGGGGAGGTGGTCCTCCTTGATTACCCACATTGTTGACTTGGCTGGTGGAAGGTGGTTGTGACTGTGCTACTACCGCATTAGCCTGCACATTGTTGTGGTTATGAGTTTGCGGATGATGATGATTTTGGGTATTTTGCTTAGGAGCACTGATGACTACCTTAGCATCAACCACGCCGTCGTTCGTGATATTTTTGTTCCTCGACCATGTTCGAGGTTTATCATTGTAGTTGTTGGACGGGCGGTTATCCTGCGGTGGAGTGAATGTAGGTGCGCCTCCTCGCGCAGTAAGGGCTCTTTCGATGTTGAGCGCCTTTGGAATTAGTTGATCGTAAGATGTGATGCACTGCATTTTTAGGTAGAACGCCAGGTTTTCATCTAAGTTGGCTATGATGGTGCAAACTTGTTGTTCCTCTGGCATGGCCCACTTGCTCTGATTGGCCTTGGATCGCCATCTTTGCAAGAAGGATGCAAATAACTCTCCTCTTCTTTGTTTGAGTGCAAATAGTTCTTCTAAACTGACATCCGCACCCATATTAAAAGCGTAATTTTTAAGGAAAGCCTCCACAATTTCCTCAAATTTTTTAATGCCCGTGGGTAAGCGAGAAAACCATTCCATAGCTGGACCAGTCAGGCTTCGGGGGAAGAGCCGCATTAGATACGTGTCATCATATGCGACTTCCATGCAATGCACCTGAAATTCCCTGACGTGGTTTTCAGGGTTTCCCGTTCCATTGTACTTATCAAATTTGGGGATCTCGAATCCCTTTGGAAATGGTACCATGGTGAGACTTCTATCGAACAGATAAGGGCACAAGTTGCCTGGTGTCCTTGTGGTTTTTCCTGCTTGCAAGTCCAACACCTGTTGTGAGAGCAATTTGATCTGTGTTGCGACATCCTTGCTTGGGTCGGGGGGTGGGATGAATGAGTGGTGAGGTGTTGGAGGTGTTTGATGGGTGGGGAGCGTACTGGTCGGCATTTGCTGTGAGCTTGGTTGTGTGTTTAGGGCTTGTTGGTAAGCTTGCATTTGTGCCAACAACGCTTTTTGTTGATCTTGCTGTTGCTGTTCCAATAGCGCTTGCTATTGGTCCATCTGCTATTGTTCCCATGAAGCCTGCTATTGGTCAAGTTGTTGTTGAGCTAGTAACGCTTGTTGTTGGTCTAGCTGCTATTTTGCCAACAATGCTTGTTGTTGGTCGAGCTGCTGTTGTGCCAATAAAGCTTGTTGTTTAGCTTGGTGTTGTGCCTAAAAGTCTTGCAGGGCTTGGTGGTAGGCTTGCAGGTGGATTGCTTGCAATTGCGCTTGGTATTGAGCTTGTGTCTTTTGTTGGGCTTGAGCTTGAGCTTGGGCTTGAGCTTGCGCTTGTGCTTGTGCTTGTGGTTGTGCTTGTGCTTGAACTTGAGCTTGTACTTGAGCTTGAGCTTGAGCTTGAGCTTGTGCTTATGCTTGCGCTTGTGCGGCTTGTGCTTGAGCTTGAGCTTGTGCTTGTGCTTGCGCTTGTGCGGCTTGTGCTTGGAATGCCTTCTGGCAGGCAACTTGCTGTGCAGCTTGCAACATAATGGAGAATGAATTGGTCATGTTGTGCTTTGGCGGTGGGATTGGTGGTGGAGCAGGAATCATGCCAACTGTCATGGCGGGTGGAGGGATTGTGGTTGTGACTGTGACTTGGGTTGTGGGCGGGGTGGTTGAGACAATTGGTCCTTGATGAGGCATGCTTTGGGAGACTTGAGGACCAATAGATGCATTAACCGTGGTGATAGGAATGTTTGCGATTTGTTGTGAGGATATGGGCAAAAGAAGCGGGTTCAAAGTGGTGGTCGGATTGCTTGGATTAGCAAAATTTTCAATGGTTAAAGGTGGAAGACCTATTCCAGGAGGTGATGCAGATGTGAAAGGAAGCGGAGGAAGGGATGACGCACCACTTTGGAAAGAGAAAGGATTGATAGCTTCCATCGTTCCAAGCAAACCAACTTCCTCATGCGGTGGGGGAGTTGGTATGTTCAATTGATAAGCTGGTGTGGCGTGAAATGAGGATGAACCAGTAGGATTATGAAATGTGAGTGGGATGTAAGGGTGAAATGAGTTTTTTGAAATAAATGTAGGGGTGATGATTGCTTCTTCATTAGTAACAAGGCGGTGTTCTTGCAATTCTTGGAACATGGCAGTCCCCTTGTTCACAATCGGGGAGGTTGGTGTGATGATTGAGGTGACGCAAGGTACTTCTTGATTGATGTTTGATAATGGGGATGCAACTGCACTAGTGCTTGTGTTAAGGTTGGGAGGGGGCATGTCCCCTCCTCTTTCTATTGAATTTATGCATTTGAACATAGCACTAACAATTTTATGGTTCTTAGGATTTTGAATCATTTCCATGATTTCCTCTGGTGTCATCCCTATGTCTTCATTTATGTCGTCCTCTTGATGACTCTCCTCTTGAAGATTTTGTGATGATAAGGGAGAGTTGCTTGGGGGATTGCTTGATCCTGCTAGGTTCACTTCGATATTTAGATGACTCATGTCCATAGAAGTTGATATGTCTCTAATATTCTCCATGTCCTTGTGTTGAGATCTTGTTTGGACCATAAAAATAGGGATTTGTTCGATCCTAATCCTTTAAGTCCAAAAAGAGAAGAACTAGGGTAGCTAAAAGATCAAAGATGGTGATGATGATGATGGGTTAAAACGGATGAGATGAGTGAATGAAACCTTTGGAAAACTTTTTGAATGTATGTGCTAAACTTTGAAAGGGCTTTTGATTTGATTTGAATGTGATAATTTGACTAGATGCGTTAAGTCAAACAAGATTGGTTGTGAAGTTGTTTTCCCTAGGAAGTTGTGTTATCCTAAGGGAACTTGCACAAAAATGGATGAATTGACAAAGTGTGTTATGCCAATGTTTTGGAGAACTAATAGACTTTAAGAAGTTGTGTTATCTCAAAGAAAATTTGTTCAATGATTTGAGACTATGTTGGCTAAGTGTGTTAAGCCAAGATATGATGATGTTGATTTAGCCCTCTAAGTTTAGTGTGATGTTTGATTCTAGAGTTCTCAAAAAGGTTTGATGATGAAATGAGACTTTGATTTGATGGATGAATGAATGGGAATGACAACTTTGATCTTGAACCTTAACCTAGATGTGACTCTCTTTTTACAAAACCTAGGTGTTGAAGAACATGCTTGACTTCCTATGGGAGAAATGCAAACCTTTGAAACAATTCGGGATTTTGTTGACAATAAAATGCATATAATGCTGGATTGTTCCTTGAGGCTTTTCTATAAAAGTTATAAACCAATCTTTCCCTGAATTCGAAAAGTCTCTCAAGACGCTCCTCACGAGCTTTTAGACTAAGCTTCTTGAACTTTGGCTTTGGGATTTTGATCTTGCGGGAAATCATGTTAGAAAACACATGTGTAATCCAATTTGTCTCTTTATCTTGGTTAAATGAGGTTCTTTTTATCCAAGACACTTGCTTGCTTAGGTTTTCAAACTATATGTCTAGTGTCCCATTCTCTTTCTCATCCCACAATGTCCTTTGTGTGGAAATCGAGGAAAATAGGGCAAAAGTTCCTTATGTTTATCCTTATTGGAAAAAAATGATGATAGAATTTGCACACTTAGAAACCTCTAGGAATGTGATTCCTAGGGAAAGCAAGAGTGGGAAAGTTCGTCAATAGGTATTTGTTCCCCACAAGGTGTTTGAAATTTCAAGGTTTTTATGTATGTTTATTTTCCAAATGTTTTCAAGATCAAGCAATGTGTTTTTTCCAAGCACTTTCATACTCCTAGGTTGATGAGACAATACCTTGTTGGGTTCCCACTTGGATAAATCCAGTTGCGCATATCTTGTGCAAATGGCTAAATGCTTGACCACACTGGCTCCCCTCCACGTCACTCACTTATTCGGGTCAGCCAAGCATTAGTACCCATGAATCTCCCATGGCATACTTTCCATTTCCACAACAAGACCGCATGTTACGTGGGGCGGCTTCAAAGGACATAACCTTTTGCACCAACAAGATAGACAAGGTTTTGGCCAATTTCTAAACAAGGGGTTCTAATTCGGGCATTCCATTCATGGGGGATTATCCAACATCGGCGAGAGTCCATTGCTGTCCATCTCGTCGGAATAATCCTCGTGATTCTTGAACTTTCCTCAAGAATCCACACTTATATACCGGTTGGAAGTTGCTTGGCTTTAGCGTGTTCCCGGTTGGGTCATTCCCTTGGGTGAGTACTTTTTCCCACAAGGCATGCCCTCTAAGATAAACAATAGCGAGCTAACATATCCCGTCGTTCACACAACCCTCGTTGAAAAACAAAGGGGAGAACCTCCGCAATATATCGTGCTCACACTCACATGATTTGTTCAATTTTAGATCCCAAATTGAAGTGTGGAGGCAATCTTTTATGCAACTTAGGGTTATCAAAAAGACTTTTGATTCTCAAGATCGCCGTGAAGCGCGAGAGAAGTGCATATGCCCTTTTAAATGACACTACTTTGCAAAAAAGTTTACAAAACGCAAAGTACACATGTTCAATTTTAAATTCCTCAAAGCAATGATGAGTTCGTTTTAGAAGCACCAAAATGAAGTGTGAAGTTGCCTTGTTCAATTTTAACCAACTTTGAAAAGATCAAGTCATTGATTGATTTTAAGCCCAAATTGAAAAGTGAGTTAGCTAAAAACAGAAAAAAAAGGGTAGTAAATGGAAGGTCCAAGATTGTTAAAACAAGCATTAAAAAATGCTTTTCAAGTCTTCAATTCCACTCTTTTTGCCTTCGTTTTTGCTTCAACCTTCAATTTCAATCTCCAATGCCAACCTTGAATTTCAACCTATTCTATGGTGGATTGGTGCCCTCCATGAAGATGTGAGAGAGCCCTTTCCCAATCCCTTTCTAAGCCAAATGATATAGACAATGAGTTGCTATGAGCTCAAGTTGCCTATAGTTTAGATGCCTTCCAAGTGTGTTGTAGAAATAAGAGAAGATGGCTTGCATTTATAGGAAAAGTTGATAGAAGAGAGGCCAAAATTAGGCAATGTGGGACTAAATCCCATCCAATAGGATAGAGACACTTGTCATAATGGGATTGGTCAAAGCTTGTGCAAGTTTTGGCCAATGTGCCCATTCAAATTTGAAAAATGTTAATAAATGCATGTTGTTGAGAGTTTTGGGGGGAATAATCTTTGTCCAAAAAAGTCAAAGATGAGAGTTATTGAGGGAAAATAACTCTTTTTAATAAATCAATAAATTGATTTATTGATGCAAGTGGGTGGGTTAGTTAGGAGTTTAGATTTGACTCTAGTTGAGTCAAAAGCTAGAGAATGCTAATCATGATTTAGAAGTCAATTAATTTAGATTAATTAACTTAGGGGATATTAAGAAGTGACATTTGATAAATCAAATGAAAAGAACTTTAAGGATTTGATTAAATAATTTAATTTATTTAATGAACCTTAGGAAATTAATCAATAAATATTTTAATTGATTAATAGAAGAAATGAATGTTAATTTGAGCGAGATATATGATGTCAGTTTTGCATGTCTACATGATGACCTTGGTTACAACATCAAACTCCTTGACTTCTTCTCCCAGACCCTTCATGGAATTTACTATTTCATCAACTCTCAAAATATATTCAACAAATTTTTCATCATCCCTCATTTTTAATTCTTAAAACTGATGTTTTAAAGTGAGGACTTTGGACTATTTTACCTTTTCATTTCGTTGATAGATAGTTTCAAGTTTAGTCCAAATTTCTCTAACAGAACTGCAATGCATGACTTTGATGAAGAGATATTTAGTTAGAGCAAAAAGAAGAGCATGCTTTTCTCTTGCATTGGTTTCATATCTCTTCTTTTCATCAGAAGTAGTTGGCAAAGTAGCTAGTACAGTGTACCTAGTCAATACTATACTCTAGACATCAAGGTCAAAAGAAGTTAAATAAATCTCCATTCTGATTTTCTAGAATACATAATCAGTTCCATCAAATAATGGAGCTCTAGTCATGGAAGTAACTTCATGAGCTTGAGAAATTTTGAATAGACTCCAAATCAAGAATCAATCCTAGGTTGGAAAGACCTATCAAAGGACCCTAGGCTCTGACACCAATTGTTGGACTAAAAATACACTGAGAGGGGGTGAATCAATTTTTATAATTTCTTAAATAATTTAAACTGAAACTGAAAAGAACCATACATATGTTCTCATTTATTAATGATATTGTCATTCATGTATTCAAATGCAATCATATAAACTAAAATGATTAATGTAACATTGCATTTTAAAGCACTAAAGTACTGAATAAAATGAGTCACTGAGACACAAATAGACACAAGATATGCTGAGTGGAAAAACCTGCTGGGGTAGAAAAACCACTCCTTAACCTGCTACCTTTTTTAGGCTTTCATTTCAATAATTTATTTTGACAAAGCCTCAATGGCTGATTTATGAGCACTGAATTAAGGAACACCAACCCCTTTGTTTAGAGACACCAATATGAAAGATCACCAACCTATTTCTTGATATTCAATAGAATGTACAATAGTACAGAGGATCTCTCTATTTCACTTGATTTATGTCAAGTGCCTCTTGACAGACAAAGCATAGAATTTTCAAGAGTCAAAATTGACTCTTCAAAATTCCATACATTATCTAATCTTGATGCAGCTTGAGGAAAATCTTATCATAGTCACAATACAATATCATCAAACTATATTACAATGATACATCTTTTCTTTCCTTTCTCACTGTTTGATTTGCAACCTTTTTCCATACAAAAACTACAAATCTGACTACCCACTGTTGTTTCCAATTTTCAGCATCACAATCTAGAAAATAATCACATAACATAATAACTAGTAATGCCCTTGTTTCAAGTATTTTTTTCTTGTCATGATAGAAACCTAATCTCACTGGTTTTTTCTTTTTACAGAAAAAAGCATTACATATGGGAAGTATTACCATTGTTGCTCGAATTTCACTTTCCAGAAAGTTATACAAGGTTGTTTCCAAGTTACAAAATAACTATCAACTAACAGTTCTGATTTTGCAGTGATCAAAAAAGAAGATTTTTTCTTTCTATCAAGGATAGAACAACAATGTCCAAAAATAGAGGTGTGACATAACATATCTTCACTAGAATCCTTCACATGCAGTACTTACACAAAAGCAGTGAGAACTCATCTTTTAGAACAGAAAATGATAACCATTTTACCCTGACATAACCAACAATGCAACTGAAGAGTATTTTTAGCAAATGAAACCTCATCCAGATTATACCCAAAAGTAGTAATGAAGAGTACATATTCCATAAGAATTTTGAAAAATAAGCTACTACGAAAATGAAGTAACTGAAACCCCAAACAACATGTAACTGAAAGCTATTAATCATGCACTATAACAGTTACCCACAATTTCAAGTGAGGCTGAGAGAATATTCCATGAACTATACCCATTATAGTGGCTTCAATTCTTAAGTAACTCAAACCACAATGAAGTGAGACTGAAGTAACCTCACAAAAATGCAACCAAGAACCGTTATTCATGAACACAGATAATAAACTGAAGAGATTCGATGAAAGTATTACCCACATCCAGAAATCACAATTCCTTAAAATAGCTGTCATAATATCATTTAAAAGAAATTGTAGTCACATTTTTTATTTTAAAAAATTAAACATTTCAGACTTTTCTCTTGAAAGCAATAGACGTTTTCATTTACCATTTTGCATAAGAGAGAAAGAATCGACTCGTAATCATCTTGCTTGTCCAGAAGGGGATCTGCAAACCAGTCAATAGAAGAATACCTGACAATAATGAGGTTGTTGTCAAAAGAGGTTTACCAGTCCTGTAGAGGAGAAAAACGGCCACACAACCTTCCAAACTCATGTCTGCACCTAGTGGTTCAAAGAAGACAAATTGAGCGTCCACTGTGCTGGTCTTCTTACAACTTCCAAACACTGTCCAACAACAAAAATTCTAGGGATAACAAAAAAATGGCCAAGAGAAATGATCCATGGTGGTGGCCAGTAGGGTTCCAAACAAAAAATGTGAAAAGAGTGAAATGAAAACAGTTTGCCCTAATCTTTCAAAGAAAGCAAAGTGAATTCCTCTGCAAATTATGGTAAGCATTTGAAGTCCGAAAAGGATGGTGATTAAACAAAATATCATTATTTCATGTCAAGTCTGTGGGCTTATCCAAGGTTTGCATGCCAACAGGAATTATGGCATTTGACTATTTTAGACAATGTGTAATGCCGACTCAATAATACCATGCATTATTTCATAAATAGTGTTGAACTCATAAGACTTAAAGTTCCCAAAATGTCAAGGCAAAGTCATATCCAATGTGACATAAACAATAATCAAACCTTTTATGACTGCAGTCGGCCTTAAGGCTTGAAGTAAATTTCAACCACATGACCCAAAACAAATACAAATAGAAGATCGAATAGAATTCCCTTACCCAAGGTCTAGTGCCACCTTGATATGCACAAAGTTAAATTATGTGCCATTTCCAAATGAAGTCCAAAGACTTATAATGAATAGAGAAGACTGAATTTTCATGATGAATTCATAATGCCTTAGAAATAGAAGCTAGATATTATGCAAGATTCTGAATTCCATTCTCCCATACCAAATACCTTAACTGAATTCATTAAAGCCAACTTGCCAAGAGATGAAAACTAAACATCCTCAAAATAATGACAAGATTGATCCTCAAACCCATGCCACTGACAGAAGAAAGAGAAGTATACCTTGACGAATGTCAAGATGCTTGTAACTAATCAAGCAGAAGTTATTAGCCTGTAAAAGAACCAATCATGCCAGTCACTTGTAATCAAGTGAAGTATTGAAACACAGATGTTAAACCAGAAATGTATCACCTGATCAATGGAGCAAATAACTAGTAATCAGAATACCTCAACAGAGATCTGCACAATGAGTTAAATGATTAGTACCACCAAATAATAAATTCAATGAAGTAAATGTGTCAATCAAAAAATGGATCAATTGAGAAGATAACCATCAAGATGCTAGATAAACACAAATGGACATCAAGGACAAAAATAGCATAAGTGGGATTCAACATCAGGCTATGTGTTTCTTCTTTTGGGGCAAACAAATTTGATGACACCAATTCAATAGAAAGGAAGAAAAAGGGGTCTTTCCTCAATTGGTTTTATTTCTCAATCAATGTTTGTGCAATTATTTTAAGCAACATTCTTGTGTGGGTCAAAGACATTGGTAGGTGAGGATAGGCAATTGGGATTCCTACAACATTTATGTCATTATCCATAAGGTGTTTATTTTTAGGGACAACACTAGATATAGATTCCAAAATACTAGAGGTATTCCAATGATGTGGATATTCCAAGTTGTGGTTGCACCATTGTGCAAGTTGCAAAATAAAGTTCCTCAAGAAAGTTCACTCTATATGAGATAAAAGACAAACATTTTGCAATTCTTGATGAAGTTGAAATTTGGAACATAGTAATGAATTCCAATATCTCTCTTGTCCATATTACCATAGTTTTTGTGTGCCATTTCCCTTTGTATTTAAAAAAATATATTATTATTTGTTGATCCTTTTTATTTTCCTCATTCAACACTACATTAACATGATTTAGGCAAAAAAAAATTTTAAATTTTCTTGAATTTTTGTATATGTTGTTTATTAGTGCTGACAACCTCAACTTGTCAAGCTTGTCCTCTTTGTTGAAATCATATTTTAACTTATAAATAGTAAGAACTATTAGTTTCCCTAGGAATAAGCATGTTTCTCATATTAAAATTGGCTTATCTCTCTGCCACATTTCCTATCATATGTACACAACATAGTTTGTAGGAAACTTCATTAGAGGAACATGGATATGTTTCCACATACCACAATTTCTAGTGACAACATTTACATAAAATATTTGATTTTCAAACCCTTCCCTTTTACTATAATTTATGATGACTATATATAGATTCCTTCTACATTAATTCATATACCCTAATTAGTTTATAAGCTTCTCTCCATTCTTGTCCCCAAAATTTGGATGCTGCCCCTTCCCATCCTATATGATATAGATAAATGATGTTTTTTTCCATCTTTGTAAAAATTTCTAGCATTGGTCATTTTCTTATATCTATTATTGGTATCGTATCTTTGGTTTTTTATACTAAGATGTCTACAAATGTTTGTGGAACAGGGCATGACCATCTGCACTAGCATTGGTTTATTCAAAATTCCTCCAACATCATTGTGTACATTTGATATATTGAGTGTCATGATATGGATTCTAGTTTATGACCATCTTATTGTGCCCATTATTCACAATAACATTGAAAATGAAAGGGGGTTTAGTCCACTGTAATTCCATCTCCTCCTAGGAGATCACATGCACCAAAGCATACATAGTGGTCTCAAGAGAACATGAAACATGCTAAAACTCTAAGCTAGTATAAAAAGTAAACCATGAAATAATATAAAACACATTCTAAACCAAGACACCATATCTCCAATCACATGAACATAACCATCACTAATGATGCATCCATGTCGCTACCAACAACTCCCTTTGAAATGTGATATCGAGCTACACATGGCAACATGACTGCCATCTCCTCTATGAAGATCATCGAGGTGTAAACACACTCAACTGCAATTTTAGTAACATACAAGTGAAACCAAGATCTCCAAGCCAAGAAGATATATACAACCACCATGAAAACATCACAAACCAATCCAATCCAACACTGCAAATTCATCACTATCAAAAGATCCCACTAAAAGTGTATTAGCAACTAATGTACCAAGCTAGATCATGACATTATGATCAAACCAAATGCTACAAGTCCCATCACTCGACTAATCGAGTACTCTAACCATCCATCCTCACATCCCAAAGCAACATACCAATACACAAATGACCACAGACAAGGCCAACTAATGAAATATGCAACAAGAATGAATCAAACCTGGTGGATATAGACAATCCACATCTGATTCATTCTACTACAATTGAATGGGTGATCAATCCATACAACTATTTAACTTGTATATCTAGCCACTGAAACATGTAAACTCAACATCACATCAGTAACTTGCAAACCAAGATATCAAAGAAGATAATCTTGTAGACATCAAGATTCAAACACCAAATCAACCACATATTTTATTTTGCAACCATGTCCACAAGTAAGTAACCATAGTCAAAGAACCAAACAAGCATCGAGAAGATAAGAATAATCTTCTAACACCAAACCATATCACCACCAAGCAACCACATACATGATCATGTCATACCAATGCATCAAATGTACCTATATATCTATGACACCATAACCACAACCACCATTGCACCTACACTCAACTATCACCCATACAAGACTCCAAGTCTCCACTAATGTCAAACCATGTCCTCAAAATTGAAAACATGTGTACCTATCACCATCAAAGTCCAACTATAAAAAACACCTATAAACCTATACCAAGAAGCACCAAATTGATAATCAGCTAAACCATCATAAGAATCAAATACAAACATGTACTCCCTCAAGGTTTAGCCTCTTGACTCATACATATTCTCACACAATCACACCCAAAATCTCAAGCTCCTACAAGTGATCAGACCAGTACCAAACTCATCCTGCTCCACAAAATGATAAATAATCTAAACCACTATGTAGTATAGGCCAATGTAGGATAATCGAGGTCCAAACTAGGCCTCTACATGGTGATGAAAATTTAGAAAATCAGAGTTAGACAACTTGACATAAAAATTTGAATAGGTTATTAACATAATTTGAAAAATATGTAAGAACAAAAGCTGTAGCAAATTGAATGTAGTTTCTGGGCTACTATTCCTTTTTTGGAAAAAAATAAATTTGTTTTGAGAAAATTTGAAATTTCAATGCAGTGGTATTAAATTTTAAAAGATAAGAAGTGGGTGTATGTTTGACCACCCTAAGTACACAAAATTTAATTTTTAATTTTTAATTTTTGAATATAAGTAGAGGACACATGTCCGAATGTGCTATATTTTCTTTTGTAATATTATTAGTTTTTTATTAGAAATTTTCAAAATTATTAAAATGACTATGTCTGACCACCATAACTTGGTCAACAAATTATGAAATTCAATATGTTTATCCTATAGTATGGGAAGCATAGAATGTGGTGCATCTTGTAGATTCAAAAAATGTTAAGTAGTTTGAAAGTTATAGAATTTTTTCAATCAACCTATGAATCAAGAATTTCAATGTAATGTAGGTAGAAAATGAATAATAATTATTTATTAAATTTAAAATAAGGAAAAAGGTTATATTGGTGGAAATCTGACAATTTTTCTAAAAACCTTTTTCGTTTGATGAAATTCAGGTCAAAAAAAGTTGTCAGTTAGAAGGGAAAACTTCAAAAAACTAAAAAAAAATCAAAAACACTTTTTTTGGGTTGACTTTGTAGGTCAGATAATTTCAAACCAAATCCCAAGCCAATATCTGTTTTGGTTTGGTAATACCAAATCAAAACGGATATCCATTTATAACGAATATTCGTTTTGTTTTCTAAAATGGATATCTGTTATTTATATTACTTATATTATTTATAATATAATATTATATAGCATATATTATGTATTTATAATACATATATTTATAATATATAATATTATGCATTATATAATATGTATTTTTTATTTTTTTTATAAGTGCTATCAGTGGGGATAGTGCCCCTTTTCATTAATTTCAAAATGGCAATATTTGCCTATACCTTACATTTCTAATTACATTTTAGATCTATGTTGTTATATAGCTATATATAACTGCCATTGATCTCCCTAGTACCATAGCATGGGTCATCCTGTGTTTTCTAAACCAGTCTTCATCTTGCACAAACCTTGTGAAGGCTCCCAGATCATTGTTGATGATGTCTGTCCGATAAACATCCCAAGCATTAACTAGGAAATTAATCCTTGCTTTGGTCTGGTTCCGGGAGCTGCTATTAACTTCCTCCCCGTCTTCTACCTCCTCTTTCACCCCTCTTTCTTCGAACATGTATTTCAAGGGGCTCACCAGTCCTTCTGCAGGCAGCTCCAGAATTGCATTAGCCACTACTTGTGTGTTCAATACTGTTATGAAGCCTTCCATATTCTCCACCATTATTTCTCTGGTGCCCAAAACATCTATTTGTAGACCTAGGACAATCTCATAGATTCTACCATCACACCAATGCTTTATTTCCTGCATCATCTCTTTGATTATTTTCTCGATAGCACCAAGGACTAGCATGGACTTTCCTTTATAGGGTTTAACCACACTCCTTCACACCGGACACAACCTCTAATCTCCTTAAAAAATCTTTGTTCAGATCTATTAACGCCTCTATCCTATCCATCTACCCCTATTCCATCTTTTCTAAAGATTCAAAAATATTTCTTTAACTCAATCTGTCAGTGTCCAACACTTGTCATAGTCCCCACCACTGATCCATATTTTTATCTACATTAATTGACACTCCTTGATAAACTCCACAATTTTCCAATAAGTCCACAACCTTATTGGCTTCCCTAAATATATGTGATAGGGAATAATCACTCAGTTTCCCAAGTAACATGATTTGATCACACCAATCCAGTTATACAGTTTCCAATTTGGTGCTTTCTAAGAGGTGATCACTTGGATGTAGATTTGGAATCTCCTATTTCTACAGAGTCAATTCCTTTCTGAATACAAACTTCCAATCCCAATGTAAGTGCCTCCACCTCTGCCATGTTGTTCGTGCTATTGCCTAGGTTTTTAGATGTGGACCACACACCTTGTCCTTCCTCATTTCTGATTATACATCCTTCATCTGCCTTTATGGGGTTTCCCTTGGCAACCTTGTCAAAATTTAGTTTCCATTTTAAGCGCACCGGTTGTTTCCACCAGAATTCCTTTCTATTTACCTTCTTCCCTCCCGTCATCGGATTTCTAGGTATCCTTAATTTCATCCAGGACTTTTTAATTTCCCTGTCCCAACATGTGAATTTTGTTTTAGACTAAATAACGTTCCTACTATTCACTTTTTCCACTATAGCATCCTGTATTTTTGCAATTAGGCTGCTTATTTTGAGGGATTGGTTTTTGAATATATGATTGTTCCTTTCCTTCCATACATGCCATATGACCAAGGATGGCATCAGTTTCCATAGATTTCTCCAATAACCATTTTGGTTTAAAATCATCCAATTGTTCATGGCTTCACCAATTTTTTCCTACCTTGGTCCTTGGATCCCAAATGCCTCATACAACCAGTCCCATCATATTTCCGCCATCGGTAACACAAGGACTAAATGGTCTATATTTTCCTCCTCTTTTTTACATAATACACACCTGGACAGGCCCACAATCCCTAGTCTCTTCAATCCATCTCCTATCAAACACTTATTATGTAGTGTTACCCAAAGGAATGGCCCAAATTTTGGTAATATTTCTCATTTCCAGCATAATGTTGACATCCATTGTTTATCCTATATTTTTCCACTCTACCCTTAACCCTTAAACCCTTAAACCCTCTATCTCTCTCCCACTCACTCCCTATCTCTCTCAAGACTCTCCCTCCTATCCCCTCTCTCTCTCTCACTCACTCCCTCTATCTCTCCCCTCTACCCTTAACCCTTAAAATCTAAACCCTTAAACCCTCTACCCTTTATCTCTCTATCACTCCCTCTCTCCCTCCCTATCTCTCAAGTATCTCCCTCCTACCCCCTCTCCCTCTCTCAGGTCTCTCACTCACTCACTCACTCACTCACTCACTCAACTCACTCCCTATATCTCTCTCTCCTTTACCCTTAACTCTAAATGCTAAACCCTTAACCCTTAAACCATTAAACAATCTACCCTCTACCCTTAATAGTACCCTCTACTTATCTTTATCTCCTCCCACCTCTATCTACCTAGACCTCTCTTTGTTGTTTTCTCACCTCTCTCTCCATCCCTACCTCTCCCTCTATCTCTGCTTTCATATCTACTTCTCTCTACCTATTTCTCTCTCCCTCCTTGCCTCCTCTCTCTCAATATGTCTACCTTCTTTCCCTCTCTACCTCTCTCTCTCTCTCTACCCTTAACCCTAAAACCTAAACACTTAAAACCCTCTACCCTCTACACTCTACCTCTCTCCCACTCCCTCTCCCTCTCTCTTAATTCTATCCCTCCTACCCCATCTCCCTCTCTCAAGTCTGTCTCACTCACTCACTCCTTCTATGTCTCTCCCCTCTACCCTTATCCATCTACCCTTAACCCTTAAACCTTTAAACCCTCTACCCTCAACCCTTAACCATCTACCCTTAACCCTATACCCTCTATCTCTCTCCCACTCCCTCCCTCTCTCTCTCTCTCAAGAATCTCCCTCCTACCCCCTCTCCCTCTCTCAGGTCTCTCTCTCTCTCAGTCACTAACTCACTCCCTCTATCTCTCTCCCCTCTCCCCTAAACCCTTAACCCTTAAACCCTCTACCCTCTACCCTTAACTGTCTAACCTCTATCTCTCTCCTACTTCATCCCTCTCTCTCTCAAGACTCTCCCTCCATCTCTCCCTCCCTCCATCCCACCTTCTCTTCCCTAATCCCTCAACCCTATACCCTCAACCCTTAAAAACGTGAACACTCAACCCTATACCTTAAATCCTCAACCCTCAACCCTTAAATCCTAAACCTCTAAACCCTCTACCCTCTACCCTCAACCCGATACCATCAACCCTAATCCCTCAACCCTTAAACCCTTAAAGCCAATTAAAATCTCTACCCTAATCCCTCAACCCTCATCCCTCAAAATTCTACCTTCAATCCTAAACCCTTAACCCTAAAACCTCAACCCCTACCTTGTACCCTATATGTTGGACCTTGAACCCTAATCCATCAACCCTCATCCTTAAACTCTTGAACCTCAACCCTTAAACCCTAAACCATTAAACCCTTAACACTCAATCCACAACCCTCAACCCTTAATCCCTTCAAACCTAAACTCTCAACCCTTATACCCTCTACCTTATACATTAGACCCTCAATGCTAATACTTCAACCATAAACCTTTAAACCTATACCCTAAACCCTCTACCCTCAACCCTCAACCCTTAAACCTTCTACCCTCTACCCTCAACCCTCTACCCTCTACCCTCTACCCTATACCCACCCTCAACCCAATACCCTAAAACATCAATACTATACCCTCAATTCTCAACCCTCTATCCTATACATTAGATCCTCAACCCTCATATATCTCTATCCCTCTCTCCTCTTCTCTCCTTCTCTCTATCTCACTTCTCCCTCCATCTCTCCCTCCATCCTTCCCTCCCTCTCTACCGTAATCCCTCAACCCTATACCCTCAACCCTTAAACCATTAAGCACTCAACCCTCACCCTGATAGCCTCTACCCTAAACCCAATACCCTCTACCATTAACCCTATACCCTCAACCCTTAAACCCTTAAACCCAAGTAAAATCTATACCCTAATTTGTCAACCCTCAACCCTTAATCCCTTGACCCTTAAACCCTCTACCCTCTACCCTCTACCATCTACCATCTACCATCTACCATCTACCATCTACCCTATACTCTCTACCCTTAACCCTCAACCCTCAAACCTCAACCCTTAAACCCTCTACCCTCACCCCTCAATTATCAACCCTTGACCCTTCATACCTCAACCCTAGGTAGGTAGGGGAACATAGGTGAGATATAGAGTGATGAAGAGAGAGGTAGGTAAAAAAAGGGATAGGGGAGATAAATATAGGTAGAGAGGGTAGGGGATGTAGAGAGAGGAGAGATAGAGAGCATTAGAGAGGGGAGGGAGGGAAAAGTAGGGAGGAGATAGAGGTGTGTGTGCGAGAGAGAGAGAGAGAGAGAGAGAGAGAGAGAGAGAGAGTTGAGATATAAAGTGAAGGAGGGAGAAGTGGGTAAAGAGAGGGAGAGGGGAGATAAAGATAAATATAGAGGGAAGGAGATGTAGAGATAGATGATAGATAGAGAGAAGTGGAGAGTGGAGGAATGGTGGGAGAGGAAATAAGGAGATAGAGGTGAGTGTGTGTGAGAGGGAGAGAGTGTGAGAGAAAATAGAATGAGGGGATAAAGGAAGGGGGAGAGAGAGAAATAGATTAGAGAGGGAATGCAGGAGAGATATAGAGTAGAGAGGGAAAGAGAGAGTAAGAGAGAAAGATGGGTGAGGAAAAGAGTGGTAGGTAGTGGAGTGAGAAGTAGGTAGAGAGGGAAGGAGAGAGGGATGGATAGGAGAGATAGAGGGAAGGAGGAAGAGTGATATGGAGAGACTGGTGAGATGGAGAGTAGAGAGGTAAGGAGAGAATGAGAAATAGAGATAAAGAGAGAGAGGGAGGTTGGAGGGAGGGAGAGGTAGAAAAGGATAAGTGATACATAGAGAGGGAATGAGGGAAAGTGGGATAGAGAGAGAATGGTGATTTAGAGAGGAGGGAGTGAGAGGGAAGGAGGGAAACTAGGAGAGAGGGAATGATGATTTAGAGAGGAGGGGGTGATAGGTAGAGATAGAGATAATGGTGAGATAGAGAGGAGAGACTAAGATAGAATGAGAGGGATGGAGAGACAGAGAGAGGTAGGTAGAGGAAGGGAGAGGAGAGATAGAGAGAAGAGAGGGAAAGAGGTAGGGAAGGAGGCATAAGTGAGATAGAGAGGGATGGAGAGAGTGATGGAGGGAGAGGTATGTATAAAGAGGGAAAGTGAGATGAGAGATAAAGAGTACAAATTGGAGGGAGAGGTAGGGAGATATAGGTTTGTGTGTGAGTGAGAGAGAGAGAATGGTGAGATAGAGAAAAATATCGATTGAGAGAGAAAGAGGGGGAGGGAGGGAGGGACAATAGTGAGAGAGATTGGGAGGAGAGACAAAAAGAAGTAGAGGGAGGGTGAGGTCGAGAGAAGGGGGGAGAGGAGAGATAGAGAGAAGTAGAGAGGGAAGGATGGATGGAGGGAGTGTTAGCAAGGGAGATAGAGGGGGTGGTGAGATAGAGAGGGGAGAGTGAGAGGGAGGGAGAGAGAATTATGAGATAGAGAGGAGAGAGTTAGAGAGAAAGTGGGGAAAGAGAGGGATAAAGAGTGAGAGAGAGATGTAGGTAGAGGGAGGGAGAGGAGAGATAAATAGTAGAGAGGTAAAGAGGTAGGGAGGGAGACATAAGTGAGATACAAAGTGATGGAGAGAGAGGTAGTTAAAGAGAGAGAGGGGGGAAGGGGGAGGTAGATGTAGGGAGGAGATAGAGGGGTGTGAGAGAGAGAGAGGGGAGAGAGAGGACAAGGGAGAGAGAGAGAGGGAGTGGAGAGATAGAGAGTAGAGATAAGGAGAGAGAAATTTGATACAAATTGCTAACTACTAAAATTTTATCTCATGATTATTGAAATTTAAATTGTTGATTACTGAAATTTGACTAAGTCTAAAATTTTTAAGATCTTCCAAAAACTAGAATTTGCATTATAATTCCTAGAGATCTGAAACCACTCCCAAACATCCTACCTATATACATGTAATATAACTTAAATTATAAGAAAGTAAATGTCCATATGTAAATGTAAACTTATACTTAAGTATTTATTTCATGTATATAGTTTCCTTGGAAGAGAAAGCGAAAATAAAAGAGTTTAGAAAAATGCATTCCAAAATGCATTGTAAAAAGAAAGAGAACTCACACTTGTTCACTCATTGAAAAATTCAAGCCATTTGGTGCTCGCGAAATGTGGCATTTTTCAAATTTGGTGAGCGCAATATGGCCTATTACGGGTTTTTTTTGCAATTTGACATCAAAATTGTGTCACAGATTGGTGCACTTACCCTGCTGTCTTTTAGCACTTTGGACTCTTAAGGGAAATTGTCTGTCTAATGTAGCTCAGAGTCATTCAACAAGTTTGGGTGCAAAATAGGACCATGACTAGTGTAAAAGTACCCGTATAGACATTTTGGAACAACCTGTTTGGTCGTACGAGTTGCAAAAATAAACTTGCACCACTTTGCAACTTTACATTGCTTACATCTGACATTTTTTTCCTCAACTAAAAACTCGTCACCAAGAGATAATGCCTCCAAGATAAAAAAAAATTGAGAGGTTATTGTAGTGGGTCCCAAAATGATCTCATATCCTCTGACTAAGAGTTTGTAAGCATCATGATTTCTGGGTAATAGCTCATCAAATATTGCTACGTTTTAGCACCTTGGACTCTTAAGGGAAATCATTGGTCCAATGTAGCTCAGAGTGATTTGGTGTGTTTGGGTGCAAAAGAGGACCATTCCTAGCATAAACATACCCATCCAGACATGTTGGAATAGTCCATTTGGTCATATGAGTTGCAAAATGAAATTTTCTCCATTTTGCAACTTTATACTACTTGCATCTGATAACTTTTGCTTCAATTAAAAACTTGTCACCATGGGAAAAACCCTCCAAGATAGTAGAAAATGAGAGAGGTTATTGAAGAAGGTCCCAAAATGATCCCGTAGCCTCAGACAAAGAGCCTATAAGTATCACATTTTCTAGGTAATATCCCATAAAAGATTATTTCCTTTTTTCACTTTGTACTCTTAAGGGAAATCGTCAGTCCAATGTAGCTCTGAGTGATTCTATCTATATGGATGCAAAAGAGGACCATTCTTAACATAAATGCAAAATATGATACAATAAAATACTTGCAATGAATTGTTTGAAAAAAATCCTCAAAGAAATATGGTGTCATGGAATGTAATGTATGTGAACCTTAATATGAATGAACTCTAACATAGATGGATTACCAACTGTAATTCATAAGTTCTATTAAAATGCACAATTTCGTTAATCTATAAAATACATTATCAATCATAAATTTAAACCATTCTAAGATAATTATACATTCCATTTTGTAAATTCAAAGTAGAAAGACATGCACATGAGGAAAAAATTAGATCGAATATCAATTATTATATATCAAACTATAGAATAATTGTGTTTGTGCATATACAAATTTGGAATGCCTACTCAAAAAAAGTTTTACAAAATGTGACATATATGCCATCTCAAGATATATCAAACCCTAAGTACATATAAATCTATATCATATCCTAATCCTGTGTTGGACCACCAAAATTTAGCCTCCTCCAAGAAGTTTCTTGCTCTGAATTTTTTTGCACAATTAAATTTCAAACTACAAATTAGATTAATTATGTGAATGGTTGACAATATAGACTAGTAAATAGAAAATTATTTACTATCATTTATAAATTATTAATTTAACATCAAAATTAGTATATATGTACTATATTATATCAATAATGAAATTCTTGTTTACCTCATGTCTCTCTCTCTTTTCTGCAAGAGGCTCTGCCTATGATTGTCCCTTAGGATGATTAGGAGTCCTCCTATAAAGAAATGGTCTCACAGTAGTCATAGTGTTGAGTCGTGTAGAGGACTATGTCAGATAAAATAAAAATGATACAAATTAACATATAATTGTTGACAAATAATCATATCTACTAAACACATATCTACTCATATCTAAATGTAAATATCTACAATATAAAATAAAAATATACATGTTGTGATGGTATGACACTAGATGGGCTCATAGTGGATGAATCGACTAAGATGGTTTCCTATATAAAAAGTGACAAGAATGTAAATGCACATGCACATATAATTATAATTTCAAGAATAAAACAATACCTATTGTGCAACTTCATCCAATGGATCAGACCCACTCAACAAGGTTGTATAAGAACTAGGTTGCTGCATAAAAACATAATATTACATTAGACTATCAATATATGTAGTACACGTATTTATACATAATAGATTTCAAAAAATAACGTCTAAAATAACAATTTAAATAATACCGTATATTGATTCTCTAGGGAAAATGAAACTGTAGTATGTTTAGCCTTTTGCCCTTGTGACATTTGCTCCTCTGTCAACAACTGTTAAAGATTCCAACACATAAACATATATTAGAACAAGTACCTCTCATAAAATATGAAATAATTTACACAAAACACACTATAAAATTACTTTAAGTCTTATCGGTCCTTCGGTATCATCCCTAGAAGTCGATGTATCTCCTACAAATCATCCACTCCATGCTCTATCAACTCCTAGATTTGACATATCATGAACCTCATAGTCATATGTGTCTATGGAAGCCTCAGTGGACCATTAGAGAGGACCCAAACATAAATTTTTGCACGTCATGCAACTATGAGGCACACAAATATGTCCCAAAGAGGATGGTGTACTAGTGGGAGTTGATGATAGTGTACTGGTGGGAGTTGATCTAGCAGGTGCACCACCATCATGCTAGGATGTATCAAGTGCAACACCATCATGATGGGACGCACTATCAAATGGTTGCACAACATGATGACTCTGCATGACCAAATGATCACTCAATGAATGTAACACAAAAATGCTCAAAGTCCCTACATCTACAACAATCTTAGGGTAAAGTAGTGGAGTTGGGGCAGAAATAGATAGAGGAGGATGAACTGGGGTGATTTGACGTGATCTAGGTCTATCTTGTGGCATCCCTCTACCAACACCCTAGAAATCTCACGTGTCAAAGTAATTGATATGTTTCCCTAGCACAAACTAAAAATATAATTCTCAGAGAAACTACTGAGGGACATCAAGATTGTTGTTGGGTGGTTTATTAAAAACCATCCACCAACATCTCCAAAAATGATCTAATATGCCTCTATGGGTGCACTATTTAATTGAAAATTCTGGTTTTTGCACATTAACATGTTGTCTTGTTCTCTGATCGATGAATAGTTGGGCCAACTGGGCTTTCTCAATATCAAGTGCCTTCACCTCATCATATGATAACCCATTGACATAAAATTGTCTTTGTTCCTCTTAATACTATGCAAATCTATTATGTTGAGCTGCCAAAGTTTCAACATTTGAAATGATTGTTTCCAAAGCATTTTTCATGTGTGATAGCTCATTGAGTGTATAGATTTGACATAGATCTCTTAATTGATCTAAATTTCTATGAATAGACTCATGTATTATTGGTATATTTTGGTTTGGAAAATATGGTTGCGATGAATGAGGATTTGGAGGGTTTTCATTTTGTGCGGGATCATGGTTTTCATTTAGTGCAAGGTTAGGGTTTTCATTTTATGTAGGGTTAGAGTTTTCATGTTGATCAATTTTAAACCTATTAATTGATAAAAATAAAATAAAATAAACAATGATTCTAATGCAATAAAAACCTATCAAATATACCCTATTTTTGACTAAAATTAAAAAACAATGCAAAAAGAATATAAATTGAATAAATATTAAAAACATAAAAATCCAAACATACCTTTGAAATTTGACTGATTTTGGGAAAAATGACCGCCTAGGAACAAATATCTGAGTTAGAGAGGAGAGAAAGCGACACAAAGTCACCTAATTGTGAGGTCGCAGGCTTTTTGTTTTTTAATTTACAACACAAGAAACAAATATCCATTTTAAAACGGATATCCATTTCCTTTTCTACAGTATTTTTAATATATGATCGGGTCCAAGACTTGACCATATCTAAATTGGTGACGTTTTTTTAATCAAATGTTTGATATAAAATATATAATATAATATACATTATATTATGCACAATATAATATATATTATTATATAATGTACAAAATATATTATTATATTATTATAAAATAATATATAATATGAGCTCTCACAATTTTTTTATGATTATTTATTATGAAGGTCTTCCTTTACATTATAGGAGATGTTTTTCTATAGGTCATTTGGTTGCAAATTGTCATAAATCTCGTCGGAGCTATGCTACTTGGTGGAAAGATGCTCTTCAAGAGCATCTTACTATGGTGAATCTTATGATGATTTTGGGGAAGATTTTGGGGATGATGACTTGGCCCCTAAAGTCATGGCTTCTTCTGTCGATGGTTCTCAGTTTCCATCCATTGTTGCTATTACTACTCCTAGGTCTTCTGTAGTTGCTATTGGGGCTTCTGGTTCTATTGTTGATGTTGGTGTTGGTGGTTCTTTTGTTGTTATTGGTTCATCTACAGTTGCTACTAATGTGGTTGGCTAGTGAGGTTGTTGTTGTTGCTATGACTAGTAGTTTATCTATAGCTCCTATTGTTGTTGTTGGTTGTGGGAGTGACACTCCTAGTTATTTCCTCTTTTTCCTTTGGTGGCTTGTCCTCTGACTTCCCCTTGCTCCATTCCTTCACAGGAATGATCTTTCTTGGATGGTTGTGTAAATAAGGAAGAGAGGTCTCCCTAAGCATAATCACTCCTCTTAGTCCCTTGTAAAGTTTGTTTGTGGTGGCCGGAAGGCTGAACATGCGATTTAGCTCTGCATTTCCCATTGTTGCTTGATGTTGTTTGGCCATTGTTCTTCTTTGTTTATCTTTGGAGCAGTTGTTTGTTTCTTTTGTGGTTTTTGGGTGTTTGGATGCTATTGACTATCTAGTGTTGTATCTTTTGAGAAACATTTTGTACCTAAAGTTGTAAAGGGTTTTAGGTCCCTTCAAAACCTGTTTTCCCTTATAATCAAAACGAAAATTATAATAATGTTTTTAAAATATTATTATAATATTTTTAATTTAATTTGTATAGGATAAATATATTAGAATATTATTGTAATATATAAAATCAGTCAGGCCGGACTTGACAAAATTAATTTTTTGAATTAAAAAAAACAAATATTCATTTCTAAATGAATATCTATTTCTAACATATATCCATTTTGGTTTGGTATTACCAAACGAAAATGAATATTGTACCTCACCCTACAAAAAGCCAAAGGCATGAATTTCACTTTTTTGGACATGTTAAAAATGCCCTTTTTCACATCACCACTTTTTGGACCCTCATGATCTTGCGCAAACCCGTACACTATAAATTCTCTCCAACACCTCTTTGAAATCAAAAATCTGATTCTATATGCAAAAGTTATGCTCAAAATTGTGCAACTTTAATATTTAATATTTCAGGTCTTTAAATATTAATGAAGTGAGGGCGGATGGTATTAAAAATAGTTTAGATTAACCTTTAAAAAGCTTCAAATATTAAAGACTCCCTTTTAGACTTATACAACCACCTTACATTTTGTAGGTCATGTCAAATATTTCAAGAAAAGATCGATATATATTTCAAAATATTTTAATGGTTATTAATGATTCATACATCTATGTAGGTTTTTGACATACTTGCCACCTGCACAAACTACCGATTGTGGGTACGGGGTCTGTGGACCTCCCAAAAAGTTTACATATATATTTTTATTCTATTTTTCTTTTAAAATTTTCAATGTGATTTTTAAAATTGATTTTGTAGGGTTTGACAAAAAATTTCTATGGGAGATATAATTAATTTCTTTTTTCAAAAATTTCCTACACATGCAAAGTAGGGTGGCCAAAATGGCTGTACGACAATTTTTTTTTGTCTTTTTTAAAATTTTCCAAAATAGGTCAAATTTTATGTCATTTTTCATATATCGGGCTTATATCCAATGGCGAGGTTCATTTTGTCTCAAGAGGTCATCTATGCAATTTCCTCTATAAAACCATTTTATGAAAACTTAAACCAAGAAACCCTCTTTGACCCAAATTTGGAAAACTTCAAATTTACAATAAATCCAACAAATATTAACACCTTCTACATGTGTTCCATATCTTGTATTTCCTCACATATTTCATGCATTTCCATGGCTTCAAATTTGTAAAAATTTCTCAAACTAGGGTTATAACAAAAATCCATCAACCATGAAAGCTCTAATACCACTTGTTAGGAAATATTGCATTCAACCCACAAACTTAATTGATTTCCTCCATAACCCCATGAGAGATAAACATGCATACAAGTAACCATACTTCATAAATCAAATAGATAAGCCATAAGATAACACTATATATACCTTGAAAAAACCCTCAAGAGGGAAAAAACTAGCCTCCAAAAGCATCCATACTCCATATTATTCAACAATAAAGCAATACAAGAGTTATAAGGAATACCTCTGAAGCATCAAATTTCTCAATGCATCTTCACGTGTCCAAGAATGAATCCACACATCTCATTCCATGCTTCACATATGCACTCCTCAAAAGACTCAATAATGACAACCTACTCACACAAACAACCTTAACCACAAAACATGTGCTTTCTTTTATAGATTCAAGTTTGCACAAATACAACCAAGTGGTAAGATATAACCATGTGAACACTAAACCACTAACCCCTTATTTAATATTGGGTACTAATTTTACACTTTATTTAATATTTCTTCAATATTAAATTATTACCACGTGTTTCCCAATCTTTAAATAGTAATACAATATTACAATACAACATAAAGTGGTCCTGAAATAATTATGGAGTGTGATTAACCACAACACCTAGATTCATCACAACTAAATAATTATTTAATTGCAACATTATAATAAACTAATTTATACAATGTAAGTCTCTCTTCTTGGTGGATTTTTTTTACCAAAATGGTTTTCCCATGTAAGAAGAGTGTCATGTGTTAAATACTCTTATTCCATATTTATTTTAGTTTCTTCTTTAGTTTATTGCAATCTTCATTTTTTGTGCACTATTTAAATTAGATTTAATCTTGAATTAAGATTTTTTTTGTATAGTTTTTCACATTCAATTTAAAACACAAACATCATCCCCAATATTATCCTTTTTTTTTTAATTATTCTTGAAAACCATCCATATTATTTTTTTTCCCACTTTTGATTCATTTTCAATATCCATTTTCTTTTTTTTTCCTTGGATTTACCATTCACCTAAGTCCAAGGGTCTTCATTAACCTCACTCTTTGAAGGATGGGCTAGCTTAGTGAATCCCCAAATTGTTAGTGATTCTTTCATTTTCAATTGCAAAGCATCTTGAGGAGTGGAGTCCTTAATCAAGGAAACACACAAGTTTAGGCCTTTATTTGACTCTAGGCTAATAGTAGAAGAAAGGGGAGCCACATCCTTAGTTGTGTAAAACCTAGGATCATCGTGACTCATGGGAAGGGTTAGAGACACACCAACATTCAATAAGGGACTATCTTCATTTGGCTATTTCCTCTCCATCGTAATCTCTCCTAAAGCAACCACTTTAGACCCCTTAGGCTTTAGAGAAGTTTCCCTAGAAACCAAAGTCATAATTTGACCCTCACTAGCAATAGTGGGAGCATAAACAACAACCTATTTGTCTTTTTGAGAAGGTTAATATGCCCAAAATTACGATAGAGCTGACAAATAGCCTAGCATTCTTATATTCCAAGAATTGAGACTAGGAACCAAAATTGGATTTCAAAGTGATAGAAGAAAGAAGGACATTATTAACAATATTAACATAGATCATATCAAATACCAACCTAGAAATTTAAGAAGTTACTTTATCCACAACAAGAAGACTACCAAAGAAGTGTGCAATCCCCTAAAACACCTTATAGCTCCAGAACTCAAGAGGTAAACCCAAAAATCTCACCCATGTTGGAGCAACAAAACCTAGATCAACTGATGGATCTAGATTTGACTTCCATTTACACAAAGCTAAACAATTCTTGAAATTCTTATCAAATACCTAAGGACCACTAGTAATTAGAGAAATTAAATCTTGTTGGTATTTAAACCTAAAATTGAATATGCCATTTGACATGGCACTCACATAAACTTCTCCTTTAAGAGAAAAAACATATCCTATATTAGATTGGCATAGGGAGTTAATTTTGAAAACTCAAATTTCTTTAATTGTGTATTCAATATTAGCTATACTTGGTTCTATTGGTTGATTGAAGGGTTTTTTATTCTAATCTTTATAGATTAGAATTTTTGCAAAGGAAGATTCAGTAACCTTATTGTAGGCAAAAGATGGTAAGAATATAAATTAGAATTTAGGTAGAGAAGTTTAATGATGGTAATTATGAGTTGTAGAAACTCAAGATGAAATATATGCTCATGGATATAGATATATGGGCTATAATATCTAGTACAAAACCAACCAACATAGCTCAAGAAGATTGGGATTTGATGGATATAAAAGAAAAGGGATTTGCAAGGCTCTATTCGAATAATTTAGTAATCTTAAATGTCCATGAAGAGAAAAGTTCAAAAGAGATTTGCAAGAAACATGGAGTTGTTTATCAGGATAAATCCCTAGTAAACAAGTCTTTCTTGTAAAATAGAAATTATTCTATACATATAGAAGATGGAAGATCTATTGTTGAACACATAAATGCATTCAATATGCTACAAAATAGTTGGGGTCAATTGATTATAAGATGGAATACGAGGATCATTCCTTCCTTCTATTATGTTATTTAATAAACTTGTGAGATAAAATAGTGATGGCTATTGGTAGTAATACTACTAATTTCAAGATGGACAGGGTGATTGTATTGTTGTTATATGAAGAAATATGAAGAAAATACTCTAATATGGACAACGAAGCCCTTGCTGTACATATAAAATTAAAAGAGAAAGGAAATAAAAAGGACAAGTGTTCTTAATCTAAGTCTTTGAGGAGATCTAAGTCTATCATATTTCTTATGATATTAAAAAATTATAATATTTTTTAAAAAAGTCACATTACAAAATAATATAAAATGTACTAGAAATAAAACTAGTACCATGTATAATATACATATATCTAGAGGATGCCAAGAAATGTTTCTTAATGTTTGATATTTTTAATATAAATATTCTTAAACACATTTTTTATTTAGATTTTTTTTTTAGACTAGAGGAATCAGGTAGCACAACACACCTTGGGTACGGGGTGGGGGGGACTAGACTTTGTGACCAATCTCTTGCAATAGGAAAGTTTTAGCCTCTATAATTTTAACAAACTATTTACTTTAAAAAAAATAAAAAAAATTATGATTTAAAAAATTTTAAACTAAACAAATTATTTACTTCATATCTTTAAATTACTTTTATAAGAAATGTATTAATTTAATCTACTAAAAATACACAAATACATTTAATTAAATAGATTTTTTTTTAAATATATTTTTTCACCTTATCTACACCTTTCTTATAATTTTATTTATTTATTTCACTTTTTCTTTGCACATTTTATAATAATTTTTTTTTAGTGAGAAAAAAGTTGGCATATATGTGTTATATATATATATATATATATATATATATATATATATATCACATTAAATATCATTTTTTTAATGAAATATTAATATTTATTGTGTAAATAACTTCTAAAGTAAAACGTAGGAGCATTTGTTGACACTCACAAAAATACACTCTACTACTTATCACCATTATAAAATAATTCTTGGTGTAATAGAAAGTATGCAATTTTCTAATACACCCATATCATTACATTGGATGTCTTGTTATCTCTTAATTTAATAAAATAATTCATGTATTTATTCTAATTTTATTTATGTCATTTTTTCATTTTAGTTAATTTTTTATTTATTTACTTAAGATTTATTTCATTTACTTTATAATTATTTTATTTATATATGAATTATTTTATAATTAAAAATTTTAAGTGTATATAATTTATATGGTTCTAGGAAAATCCACTGCGAGCAATTCACCTACAAAAATTCATGGCTACCAATCCACCGCATTACACCAATTCATCCATTAATATTTTTTAATATATATTTCAAAAACTTTATATATATATATACACCTGAAATATTTATTTATTAGTGTGAGGATCTAGTGGTATGGTATATTAACTTTGCACCTAAAGTTATGTGTGATTATTTAAAATTATTTCCTTCTTTTTAGAGAGGCTTAATTCTTAAGACCTCTACTTGTAATTAGGGTTTAGGTCTAAATCATTAAATGTGATGTTATAGTAACATTTAATTCACCACTACCAATACAATATTATAAAAAATATTTAACAATAGTTCAATAAATATTATCACAACCACTAAATATACTCGATTAATAGCCATCTCGGTTTAATACATATATTTAGAGAATAATAGAATAGGAAATACATATATTTAGAACAAGATAGGATCCACAATACATCTATTTAGGGCAGACAATAGCTAAAAATTAGGGCAAAATAGGACAACACAATGCCTATAAATTAAGGCTAGACGGGAGAGATAATACATATATTTATAACAAAATAAGCCAGTAGAGGAGAATTATTTGTGCGCCTTCCATCACAAGGATCACATATAATCTGCAGAAATTATAATGGATACCAAGTCTATGGGCGTTATTGAGAATGAAGATGCAGGTTTAGAAAGATCTGAATTACAGTTGACTACAATGAAGGAGAAAGGAAAGAGTATTGTAAGCAATGATGAGGAATTAGTTTGGTCTGAATGCCCTGATCATATACTGGAGAAGATGTTTTCGACACTAATGATGGAGTTTAGTTCTAGATTTCACATTGTGTGTAAAGAATGGAATAGGCTATTATCCTCTAACAGATTTCTGTCTCTAATGCTAGAGAGAGATTCGTGGATTCTCCTATGCAGTGACTCGCATGTCGTGGCCAATTGTTTTCTCAGCCAATCATGGAAGACTATTTCCCTTTGTTTCCTGCCAACAATTGAAAATCTCTCACAAGGCTATACAAAAATTTGTAGAAGATCAGGTGCAGGCCTGCTGCTAATAGAAATAACAGAGCCTCTGAAAATGTATGTGATCTGTAATCTTCTTACAAGCACATACAGAGAGATTCTGAAAATGTATGTGATCTGTAATCCACTTACAAGCACATACAGAGAGATTCCCGCAGTCATAGCAGAGCATGCAAGTGTACTAGCAATAATGGACAACGGAGATTCCTACAAAATTGTGGGTCTGCCAAAGGAAGAAAAGCCCGGTTGCATAAAAATATACCATTGCTTTGAAATGTCATGGCAGATTGATGTGGAGTTGCCTCTGCCCCAAGAAGGTTTTAGTGTTTCGTATATTTGTTGTGCTAAGGGTCTTGTTATCTGTGCGTCAGTCGAGAGAGAATTTTTGGTTTGGGACATGGAAGCTAAGCGGGCGCAATTAGTGTCTTATCCAGAGGCGAATCTATTATTTTTGCGAGATATGGTATATTCAGGGCATTTGCTAAACTCATGGACCTATCAACTAGTTGTATGTGGGTCGTCGATCCTGTTTGTGGCAAAATATACAAAGATGGACCCGACCTTTGGCAGATTGTATTGTCACGTGATTGTGTGGGAATTGTTTCGGGAGGAGGAGAGGTCGATATGGAGTTGGAAGGAGATGACTAGAATGCCTCCCAAAATGTGTCGTAAATTTGTAGAGCATCCTGCTTGCGAGAGCCACATAGTAGGGGTTGAGAATTATTTGTGCATCACAGTTGAGCATAGAAAGACCAAGTTGTTCATCTATAGTTTACGTGACAAGTGTTGGAGTCAGATCAGGCTTCCTCAGGGTGTTAAATATAATAGGTATAATTCAGTCTGGAGTTTTCAACCTAAGGTAGGTATGAAAGTGTAGATTCCATCTTAGAGATACAGACAATTTTTCCATTCCAGGTTTCCAACATAATTAGTTGGGAATGAAAGTACATATTTCATCATTTCATTTGAAGAAAATTTATAGATTTTATAAATTATAGATTGCTAGTATTTAATATTTATATAGTTGGATTGAGTATTGTTGTTTGTTTCTTATAACTTGATTTAAAGTATATGTTCATATGATTTTCTAGATGAAAATTTATGTAAAAAATGGAGAGAGAAATCATTTGGAAGTTTTTGTTTAATATAGATTCATATGAGTAATAAATTTAAAATTTCTATTACTTCATATTTGTAATTGAATCTGAAATATTTTTAGGTCAGTCTTTTATCTGTGTTACACTTTGCTCTTATCCAAATGTGTAATTCCTATCAATACATTTCTAAAACCTGCAACAACAACATTTTCCATTAATATATAAAGATTTCAAGAATATTTGAAAAATTAAATTATGATATATCTTATGTACATTTAATATATATTTTTATTTCAATTAAGAAAATTGATATGAAGCTGATTTTACTATTATATATGAAACACAACCCAGAAACAGAGGGTCCTATCTATGGTTGCTAATCAGAAATTTTGACTCTTGAACAAAAGTTTAGTGTTAGATTAAAGCTAACTTATATGCAATTTATTATTTTACATAATTTTACAAATGAAGAGTCTGTATGGAAAGTTACAAGTTTATATCAGAAATGGATAAAATATATAAATTCGGTAATCTAAATATTCCAAAAACTTTTGTGAATGTAATTGTAGTATAGTAGTGAGAAATTTAAAACATATAACTGAAGATGAATTGAATGCAAATTATCTGTTAATAAAAGGACATCCTATGTTAACATTTTTGATAAAGAAACTCCAGATTATAGTATAGAACCATCATCTTAATTGTGTAAATTTTGAAATCTAGAGTGATTTATAAATAAGGAGAAAAGATAGTAAACATAATAAGATTATTTAATTTAACATAAAACAAAAAAAAATTATAATTTAAGTTGGATCC